>JBAJHX010000051.1:7417995-7431314 GCA_037176925.1 Amniataba percoides
CCCCCCCCCCCCCCCCCCCCCCCCCCCCCCCCCCCCCCCCCCCCCCCCCCCCCCCCCCCCCCCCCCCCCACACACCATAAACCCGTAGCAAAGGGCGGGAAAATAATTTGTGTATTTGATTTTAGTGTTGATGCCACGACGGGTTTATTACGCACACTTCAGCTGTCAAAACTCTTTATTTGACTTTGTCAAGTGCAAAAGCATGAGAAGTGCTACGACTGCAAAATACAGATATGAGATACAAAGGAGAGCGAAGACAAATGTTTTCAAAGACAAATTTGTAACACTGTTTTACGACAAAATGTACAACACAAAGACAGCTAGAAGACAAGACGGGGGGCTTTGGCACTATCGTGTTACACTGTGAAACATAACTTCACACAACTTCAGAAACATACAGGTTGACTGTTGACCGGAGCTTGTGGTTTGTATTCGTTATAACAAAGATTTATATTAAATAGATTGATAGCTTTGGCTGTAGGGCTTCAGTTAGACTGGGAAAGTGTAAAACTTTGGGGCTTGCAACACCAGTGCTTGACCTATGCATATGCCACTGCAGCACATAAACAAAACTGATCATGAAAAGCAAAAATATATACACCACAAAGCACCAATATATACAGAAACGTACACACACAGACGGGGGTCTTTTGCACTCCTTTTTCTGAGATCCTGAAAATTGTGAGCTCTCATTCAACTTGCTGGGAAGGAAACAGCTGAAATAATTTACGGCACTGACATTTTGCTTCATGCTGTGGAAAGGTTGGATTTGATTGGAGGAAATATGGGAGAAAAAAAAAACGGCATCAATCACACTTTGGTTTGCCCGTCAGTAACTGTGCAACACCGGAAACTTTTTCATATCCTTTCAAAGCAAGAAAACAGGGTGCAGTTTCTGGCTGTGAGGGGAAGCTGGAGTCTAAAATGGGCTTGAAGTCAAGCCAGCGGCCTGATTTAACCGTGAAGCATACCGTCTCTGTAGATTACTGAAAACACCTACTTTGCCCCCAGTTTTGGTTTTCCTGATTGTCTTTCCAGGTTTTGGGGAAAAGGGTGTGTTCCCTGAGATTTGCCCACTGGACACAAGAAGTATGTATGTTCATCAAAATAAGACATTAAAAAAAACAAAACAGGAACGTTAACAACAAAACTACAAAGAGCAGACAAAAAGTAAAAACACACCTGCCAGCTATAGCTTCAACACCTTCATAATACTTTCTATAATGTAGCTGTTAACATATGAAAACGTGACACGAGAGTTAAATACGGCATTGGATATCAGCTCCATTATGAAGTAAAGTGCTAAGTACAAAATGAATGAATGAATTATTTGACATGGTACAACTCAGAATGCATAAATGAAGCAAAAGCTTTGGCGACGTTTATAGTTAAGATACAGTATGAGTGAAGCTTCCTCTATTGGTTTGACACCAAGCTTATTACTTTACACCCCATCTCTCCAAAAACAACAAAAAAACTGTCAACATCAGAACAAAAGTGCTTTTAAATCACAACTATATTGAACACAAAAACATTTTGAAAAGATAATCAGATATTGTAGCTTTATGATGGGAGAGCTTGTTTTAATGTTCAGTACTTCTTCCTTTATCTACAACCACACCTCTCTGAGCATCACCGTGTCCTTCTTTTTTACATTTTCCCTTTCTTTTCCTACACTACTTTAAACTATGTGACCACTACTTGCTACACCTCCTTCTGTCACTTATCGTGGCTTCCTTTGATCCGTCTATCTCTCATTTCTTCATGGAGAGGCTGCACCTCTGTGTGTGTGTGTGTGTGTGTGTGTGTGCTTGATTTCGTCCTCTCTTGTTCCGGGCTGAAGGGAACGGCACCTCACAATTAGTGCGTCTGTGCCTACAGTGTTATTTCTCTGCATGTGAATACCTGCATGTGCGTTTATCTGTGTAGCCTGCATGCAAATTTGGATTCTTAAAACACAACTTTTTTCAGACAGGCCACAAGTACCCATGGTGACCGAAATATAAAATATAAAAAAATATGTAGACAGACAACATAACTGAGAAATCAACACAATTTTCTGAGATACACAAAAAAACACTGATTGCATTGGCTGCTTTCAGTTAATTCTTCAGGTGAGCACTCCTGTGCTCCTGTCGGCAACCCCAACGTGACCTCCAGGGTCACGCTGGGTCAAGGTTCAGTTCGATTCGGGGAAAAAGGACTAGGAGTAATTCCTGGTTTCATTGCTGACCTTTAGCAGGCCGCGTGCACCAGCTCAGGTCCATGTGGTGACCTGCACCTCGTGTCCAGGACGGCTGAACGGGGATTTGGACGGATCGCTGCTCAGAAACCAGCAAAGTCTACTTTTATTACTTTCTGCTCATCTTCACCTCTCGTTTCCTGAAAGAGGGAACAGGAAACAAATATTTGGGGTTTTCTGGGTCTAGAGAGGCCGTGTGGGACAAAACCTGCTGCCCCGCCCGCCTCTCGTCCTCAACCCAACATCTGCTCTTCTGCTCGGCTGCCACAGTCCCGCAGGTCTTCGGCCCTGCCTGTCTCAGTTGGGGTGGACCTTGTTTTTGAGGGGTGGGGGTTTGCGTTTTCTCTTGCGTGTGGGGATGGTGGTGGTGTGAGCTGGGTGGTTGAACAAGCTGGAGGAAGGGAGGGTCTCTCGCTCTGTGGGGGGGTCCCAGTCTCGGCCAATGGGCGTAGGAGCCGGTGTAGATGGCAGAGAGGGCGTAGCTGCGGGCGTACATGGAGGCGCGCTGGGGGTTTTGGGCAGTGGGACGTGGGAAGAAGCAGCGTTTGCTGATGAGACGGGGAGGGAGGAGGAGTCCGGTTTCTCTGTGACTGCTGTGGGTGGAGGCGCACTAACGGAGGGTTTGCCTGCTGACGGAGGAGCAGGGCCGTGTGTGGTGGTGGAGGCTGGTCTGGGTTTTAAAAAGGGAACAGGTGTGGCTGCTGGAGTCTTTCTGAGGTTGGCAGCGGCGTTCCCACAGTCCTTTGGAAGTTCACTTTTATCCGTCTTTTTCCCTTTTTTGCTCCCTTTGTGTTTTTCTTTGCCGCTCTTTCGTTCTCTCCATCCAGCAGAGTCCTTGTCTTCTCCCTTCGCTCTCTGTCCTGACTTGCTCCTCCCTCCCTGACCAGCTGCTCCCCGACGCCTCCGTTTCCTCTGGGCTCGCTCCAGCCTGCACTCCACGTGGTACAGATCCTCTGTTGCCATGGTGACACGGTCAAGCTGTTGCAGCAGGGCGTCCAGGGTGGGCAGGAGCCTCCTGAGGGAAGCTTCAGTCTCCGCTGTCTCCCTCCAGCTGGCCCCCCCCATCACCACTCCCGGACTGAGCCCCAAACCGAGACCCAGCCCGAGTCCCAGGCCGATCCCCGGAGCCTCCGTCAGGCTGCAGGGGCTGGAGGAGGCCGGCCGCCATGACGCCTCTGAGCCGGCGTCGATGCTGTCTGGAGTGGGAGGCGAGTCGGGGCCGTCCAGTGGTGGCAGGCACAGAGACTTACAGTCACTGGTGGAGGACGAGCGGGACGGCGGCAGCTCCATGCCCTCAAAACGCACCTTATGACGAAACTGAGCGGAGAATGAAAGAGGAAAAGAGGGAGAAGATCAGCGAAGTGTGAGAATAATTTAGACCTTTCTAAATAATAGAGACATCTGAGAGTCGACCATAATGAATCTTCTCATACTTTGTCCCTCTAAAGTCTTTACAAAAACAGGTCAAACTATTCTGTTACTTCCCCAAAAGCTTCAAACAAACACAGAGCAGGCAGGAAGCAGGAAACGCACCTCTTTGGCCCTGCTGAGTCCCATCCACATCTTCAGGCGTCTGAGAAACAGCTCCACCATCTCGTAGTCTTGGAGATCCACGGCCGGCCGGTACAGCTCTGCTCGTGCACGCCGGTAGTTCCTCAGTAACACAGAGGTCACCAGCCACAGCAGCACCAGCCGGAGAACAGCGTAGCTCGCATGAAATGCCAGCGAGGACAAAGTACTAGAGGGGCCGGTCGTCGTCCAGCTGGGACGCCATGACAGCAGACCGCGGCCGCCAGCACCCAGCAAAGACAAACACGCTGAGCTCACGCTGCCGTAGCCGTCCAACACAGAGGAGAAGAGCTGCAGGGACGAGAGAGAGAAAAACACGGACTAAACATGGGACATGAAACGACAAAAATAAAAATATCTCAATCAGACAGTGTTTTCATTTCAGAGCTAAACTGTTCAATATTTATAAAGGCAACAATAATTCTGAATTATTAAGTTTAATATAAAATCTTCAGTGTTTTAAAACAGGAAAGCAGGAGGCCTCAATCTGAGACATCAAATTCAACAGGAAGCTTTACCAGTAAAGATATTGATATTGAAATTAGGATATGATGAACTTTGTACATGAACTTTGGAAATAAATGTCTTACAGTTTGGCACTGATGCTTAAAATACTGCCATAATTAGTCATTCACTAAAATGACTCAACATTTACATTTATCAGCATTATTAAATTAATATATCATTATGATTGTCCACCTTTTCTTAATCTTCTAAGTTTATACAACATGATTATTCTTCCATTTTGGCAGAGACAAAAGAGTTTATTTCTCATGGGACCATACTGGGTAACTAAAGGTCAAACACAAACTGAACTGTTGGGTCACTCTGCATTTCTGTACTCAGCTGACTCTTTTCCTCCAGTATTTTATATTCTAAACTCTACAGATGAACTGAAAGGACGACAATGAAACCTCCTCTGAACAGACTCAACATAAGATGCATGAAAGAGGAACAAACGTGGGAGAAGTGTGTATTACACTCAAATCTGCATTATGTTTAGTGTGTGTGTGTGTGTTTAGAGGAGGTTCTGCGAGAGAGAAACAGATGGAGAAGACAAGAGAAAAAGCCTGACCAGGTGTCCTGTGTGTGAGTAAGCCA
Organism: Amniataba percoides; assembly: GCA_037176925.1. Lineage (NCBI taxonomy): Eukaryota > Metazoa > Chordata > Actinopteri > Centrarchiformes > Terapontidae > Amniataba > Amniataba percoides. The sequence goes on from JBAJHX010000051.1 coordinate 7,422,908, forward strand.
GCACCAACAGTAATAATGCCAGCGCGACTCCCAGCAGCTCCCACACCGAGCGGCGCAGAGCTCTGCCAAACACGGCCCACTCCCGGAGAAACCGCAACTGGTGGGACGCCTGCGTTACCAGACACGCAAAAACAGTGATTTACCACGATATGCAGCAAGAGAGGAGGAACATTTCAGTCTCATACATACAATGAAAATGTTACATGAGCTTTGCAAACATTTCACAAAGAAGAACAATAATTTCACCTTTAACTTTTGTTTGCTTACAAGAAAACTCCAGAGTGCTTTTAACATGATTAACCTCAAATATACAAGTTTAAAGTCTTAACATATTTAGTTCCCCCCACCTTGAGCACCAGTATGAACAAGAGCAAGGCGGACGTGACAGTGAACATGTGGCTCTGCCTGGCCAGAGTGCTGAAGTCTGTGAAGGCGTCGCGCGGCTGCTTCAGGTACGACGCCCACTGCTGGGCGGCCATGCTGCAGCGGCTCAGGTGCAGCCCGCACACAGACGCAGCCAGAGCCAGTTTGCAGATGCCCAGGAGTCTCCAGGCTGACAACAAGTACACATATCCTTCTCTGAGGAACGCTAAGATCCCCCGCACCAGGAAATACAGCACCAGGGCGAGGAGCACAATCTGCGAACAACCAAGTCAGACTGGTTAAAGTGAGTAACAGCAGCAGGCACAGGGGACAAGACAGGATTCAGGTGTGGTGGTAGGCAGATTTAGTTATCACTGATATCGTCAGAGGGGTTGCCGGGGGTTACCATGAGCAGGAGCTGCAGGTCCAGGCCTGTAATCGGCCACAGAGTGATGACAGCGAGGTCGAGGCTGGACTGGGCACGCTCAGAAACTGGAAACTCAAACAGGAAGGAGAAGACAGCCAGGAGGTCTGTGTTGATGTTGTGCAGCGAGAACTCCACAGACACAGCGTGGGTCCTGTGAGTGCGCACACACGCGCGCACACACACACACACACACACACACACACACACACACACACACGCACACACACAGAAAAATACACACTTAATGGACTGTGATAAGATCGGGTGTCGAGACATTTCACAAAGTTACTTCCTGTTTTGGTTACCTCTCTGTTTTGGAACGAACTTGAATATTTTATTTATCTAATTTAAAATGGGTTTTTCCATCACAGGAAGTTTTTTATGAGAGATTAATGGCCCTAACTCAGTTTTATTCAAAAGACACAGTGAAGTGTGCCGTGAGAGACCTCCACCACCCAATTTTCATTGACTTTCAGCTGCTCCCCTCTGAATATTTGCAACCTAATACCACGCGGTATTAAAAGGATTTATGCTTTTTAAGGATTTATGAACAGGTTTATGCTGTTGCAGTTATTATTCTCAGAGCAAATGCTGAAAGCCAGCCCACATTCTTTACACATTCTTTACTGGATTGTTTTCTGTGCTGTTTTCATTTGTGCATTTTTAATGACTGCAGGACAAATTTCACTTCAGGGACAATCAAACTCCAGATTTATAGAAGCAAAACTATGCAAGCTTGTGTTTTTTCCAATCATTGTCGAGTTTAGTGCCTCTCCTTTATGTTTGGTAACAACCTGACCAGTGAAACCAGTGAGCAAACTCCTCTGTCCATTTTATTGCCCAGGCTGATGTATTTAGTATCTGGCAAAGTACTCAGATGTTATGTGTACTTCTTTTTTTGTGTGTTCAAGTCTTTCTCATCTTTCCGCGTTCACTACCTGTAGTCGAGCCAGTGCAGCTGCTGTAGCTGCTGCAAAGAGGAAGAGGCCTCCTCCAGGCTTCTGTTCAGCTGGTGCACAACATCTCCACTGTTATTTACCCTCATCTGACCCCAACGCCACACCCTGGAAAGACGAGCGGGAGGAGACACAGAGTAGAAAAAAGGACAGTGACATATTAAAGAGGACCAGATGTTAAACACATACTGAATCTAACCTACAGGATAACGTGACGCCTGTCTGGTTTTCAGTCCTTTTCTTACCGGTTTGCATTGCTGGCTCCAAAAACAGCAAAACTCTCAGAGTCTGTAGTTGGAGATGTAACACTGTCTCCTGTCCTGAAACCACCTGCAACTGGAAAAGAAACAGGTTAAGTTTCAGCTCAATAAAACTCACGTTACATTGCATTAGTTTAATCATTTCCCACAGAGAAGCGAACTCAAATATGAAAGAAAGTGAATTCGGAAATGGTTGTGATAACGTCTGCAGGAATACCTGTGACGTTAAACATTAAAACTCTTATGCAGCTGACTGGATATTATTCATAAGAAAGATAAAGACAAAGAAAAACCTCTCCAGAAATATGTATATTTCATGCACACAGATCAATAAGTTAGAGAGGTTTTCTATCAGATCTGTTGAGCCGCAGCTTATTTAAATATTTAGCTTCTGCCAAGTTAAGGTAAGTTTCTTGTCTCACCCTGTGTGTTGCGGATCTGGCGGATCATCAGCGTGCCGAGTAACACACTTCCTGTGTCTCTCAGGAGCGCAGAGTCATCCAGTAGCCGTGGCAACAGAGACTGATTCAACCACATCAGGACGTCGTCTCGGCTTTAAGACAGAATTTATGGATTTGAGAACAAATACGCGTTGTGTGTTTTATGCTATATTACAGAGCTGTCAAAATGTTGGATCAGTACTTAATGAAAAGACAGCATGTTTGTGTGCTTCAGCTTTACAGAGTCATGGACACAGATCATTTTCTTCTCTTTTGGTTTGAATACAATAACACATCCCGCTCAAGTCTCAAGAGCACACGACAGAAAAAAATGATATTTAACTGAATATTTTTCATGACTTCAGACTGTGTGCCTAAAAACTCAGAAAAGCAGAAAAAAAAAAAAAATTCACATTTTATGTTTCCACAGCCGTAACATCCTTAGGAAAGCTTAAGTGAAGTTAAACTCACGTTCTCACTGCGGTGAGTGTGTGTGTATGTGTGTGTGTGTGTGTGTGTTTACCTGTCTATGCTGTGATACTCGGGTGTGTGCAGTGCTCGCTGCAGCTGTGTGCGCAGTCTCAGGCTGTGTGTATTTCTGGCTGAGTCAGAGTAGTTGAGGAGCAAAACCACCAACAGGAAAAACATGTAAACCAGGAAATTCTGAAAATGGGAAACAACAGTTGTGTTAACAAACAAGAAGGGAGCCTGAATCACCAGAGCAGAGACACACGAGCGCTGTGGCACCTTCAGCATGCTGTGCAGCATGTGGACTTTGCGGGCCTGCTGTCGGGCCTGAGACAGAGCGAAGCCCTGCGGCGCTCGCACCCTGGGGACGCGCTGGACCACTCGCTCCACCCGGGGGAACTCCACCAGCACGTCCTGGTCCTCGGGACGCAGGCGAAGCACACACACCGCGTAGTAAAGCGCCTCACACAACACCTGCGGGACAGCAAAGGAGCTGCTAACTGTCCAAAACGAGTCACACTAATGAATATAAGATACAACCTGCCGAGGTGAAAACAGCCAAATGGGAAATTACAAACAACATGAATGAGCCATAAACGACAGAAAATCATCAACTTGTTTTGGAAAATGTGCTGCATAGTTACATATTCAGCATTTATCATAAGCATCTATTTGGAGATGAATATGAACTAAAAATAACAATATAAAGTGTGTGTTTTCCTGTGGAAATGATCCTCTATGCTTTTCTGCTTTTTTGTTGGAAATTACTTCTGAGAACGAAGTTAGTGAGAATAAACGAGGACGTTTAAGATGCAGACCACAAAAACCAAGACAACGGCTCATTTGACCCAGAGTTCATATAAAAACACTGATTAAAGTAGCTGAAAAAAAGGAGACCATTTCAATTTAGAAACCCGTGTGTGTGTGTGTGTGTGTGTGTGTGTGTGTGTGTGAAGAAGCATCTCTGAGAGTAAATGTGTGTGTTTGTTTGCCAACCTTAATGGGCTCTAACAGCAGGCAGGAGCACAGGAAACTGGCGAAACAGGAGATGAGCCACATCATGGCCACAGCCTGACTGAAGCCGAAACCCGCCCAGATGGAAACGCCGCTGGCCAGAGCGATGGCGGCCCAGCTGCCCCACAGGGCGGCACGTCCACACCAGGGGGGGAAGCGTCTGGGACGACACACGTCCGTCACAACTGGAGAGGGAGAGGAAAGAATAGAGGGTGAAAAGGAAACACTGACAAAGGAATGTGAAATGAAAGGACCAGAAAGGACTTCAGAGATAAAACGAAGAAGAAGGAATGAAAAGATAGAAATGAAGAAAGAGACTCCAGAGAGTACATCATTTTTTTAATCGAAGTATTAACTATTAAAATGTAAGAGATTTGCATTTTAATTGTATTTACTGATGCACACGTCGTTGAAGGTCATTTCACGAAGGGTATAAGGCCTCACAAACTTTTCAGGACTCCAACGTTTATCAAGTGAATAACGTTACCAGCACATCACCAAAAAGGAGAAGTGATGCCAGAAGACTTTTTAATTGATTTTTTCTTTCACAACAAAGGATTTGTTTTGCTTCTTAAACATTCAGGCAACAAAATGAAAGCATGACGCACATGCTCACATGAAAACATGACTATAATGGCCGCCAGCACCGGCTCATTACTCCGTTAAAGTAAAAAAGGTGACAACAACATTCATCTGTCTTTTTTAAAAATACTCATCAAATGTTACTCTCTGTCTAATGAGGCTGATTTATGTGCCGTGTCTCGCTAATCCAGTCAAAGAGAAAAGCAACATGGCCGCAGCAGAGCAGTTTGTCGATAACTGATCTGTGAGGAAAATAACTTTCCGAAGCACTTTTGAGTCCAATCAGATCTTTTTCAATCACTTTGTTGTTGTGACGGTACAGTGATCCCTCCAAAATCCTGCACGAAAGGTGAAAATCCAAGAAGTAGAAACCGTATGTCCATATGGTTATTTTTATATATTTAAGCCATTGTAAACCCTCCCACACTCTTATAAATATTTCCCACAGAGCACAAACCTTTTATATTCTCTTAGATATTAGTTAAGATTCGTCCACAGAAATCCAAGAACCAGCAAAAAAATCTGTGAAATATATGTTTAAATCTGCTTGCATATAAAATCTGCGACAGAGTGAAGGATTACTGTATTTAAGATGGAAGTGGCAACCTGTTTACCTGCATCCAATTTATTTACAAGGACCTTGCTGTCATTTTGACTAATAAAATAATCCTCAACCAACGTAATGGGAACACGAACACTAATCTAACTTCTCTGACAGAAACAACACAGACCAGGGCCAGAATTTATCAAACTAAATGCTAAAAAAGACATTAAAGATCAAGGTAAAAATACACAAGTTTTTACTCCTACATGCAAGTTCATGAATAAAAGTTATCTGTCATTTTTTATGGCGGAAATAGGTCTTTGTTAAATTTAAGAGAGAGCCGGAGGTCCCACTTTGTTTAGATGAAATATCATTAGATATCTTTTCTGAAGCAGCAGTAGCTGAATCTTTAACATTATCACATGTTATTGTCTTTTTTATCAGTGGTGCAAACAACCAAATTAAGATTAAGAACACACCTGTATTGGAGGTGAAAGCAGTTTTTGGTGGGTCTCTTCGCACAGCTTCCAGGGGAAGAGGCTCATTGAGCTTTGGGAGGAGAATCACTTCAGTCTTATCTCCCAAGAGGCTCGACCTGACACACACACAGGCAATATTAATAAAATTAAACAAATCGAGAACACAGCTACTCAATCTATTGTGTTTTAGAAGTGAAAAAATCTCATCTTTTACGTACAGGTCAGCCATCTCACTTTCATCTGCCTGAGGGAAGAAGTTCTGTCCGTCTGTCAGGATGTGTTTGATCAGATCTTCATCTGTGAAAGAAAGAAAGTGTGTAAGTGAAAAGTACTGATTAAACACGGACATTATAAGAACACATCAAATGCTTTTTGCCTCCATTAAACTGAGGAACTGTTACTGGAAAACACCTTGTGGGTGTGTGTGTGTGTGTGTGTGTGTTTAAAAGCGTCGCTGCTTTGTTACCTGAGGAGGTGAAACACTTGTTGCGTTCAGTCCCCTCCTCGTCGTCAGGGTTAAAGGTCATATCGACACCGAGGTGCCGGCTCCCCTGACCCCTCTTCAGCCGAGGCAGCCCGGCGCCGTGACCTGCCCCCCCGACCGCAGACGCATCACTCAGCAGCTCCGGCCAGTCCCGGTCCTCCATCTCCTCCTCCGCCACGCCCCAGCTCTCCACGCTGACCAACAGCCAGAGAGGTTTGTTAGGTGGTGCAAACGATGATGTTACTCTAACGGCCTTCACAGTTTCTGCTCTGTCTTTCTTAAAGCCAACGATGAAAGTTTCTCTGGGAACAATTATGATGTTGTAATGACATTTGACTCTGAGACAATTATGGCTTTTGGATTTATAGCTGTTTTGTGACAAGGGAGAAACTCTTTGTCAATATGAAACTACTTCTGATCTCTCCAGTCTCTTTTAGAGCACAGTAATATAAATTAGAAATAATTTCTCCCTTTTTATGCCCTTTATTCCTCTATTCTCTTTTATCCTCACTTCATCTGACAGCTGGCAATTACAGTTCACTTGGCATTTGTCTTCCAATAAGTTAAGTCATGCATTATCTAAAAGTACTGTCATGGCAACAGATAACCCACCTTTTGGTGGATGGAGTGGGCAAATCAACATTGGTTTCTTCAGAGTTGGTCTGTAACAGAGGGGATAGACGGAAATATAGATATATTGAGAGACATACACTAATGATCTCACAGGGGAAAAGCTAATAATTCTCCCACACTTGACTGCCAGGTTCCTTTTTTCCTTAGACAATCAAAAAGCCAGAAAAAAATCTGGAATTTATTATAATTTCTTGTTTATTCCCTGATGAAGTAAATGAAACATTATGGTATCTAAAATATAACTATCAGTCTTCTTCCATGAGACTCTACCTCGCCATTAAAAAACAGGAAGGAGCTTCCTCCCATGGAGTCGTCCAGGAAGTCATCGATCTCCACCGACTCCTGGTCCACCTGTGGTGGCACCTGCTCCACAGACACACACTGATGTCCACGCACACACACACACACAAACATTGCACACACACACACAGATAACGTTAGCTTGGCCTTTGGGACATACTCACAGCCTTCACTGCGTTGTGGTGTGTTACCTTGCTGCGGCTCATTCTGAAGAGCGTGAAGACGAGCAGGTAGAGAGGGTAGACAATCAGACAGGTCACCACACCTGCTGCCACCGTCTCCCCGTTTAATGAAGAAAACCTCGACACGGCCCGGGGGCTGCAAACAGGTGGGAATTCAAATGTAGGAACAAATCCCAGGTGGCTGTAATGTGGACACGAGACAGAAAGTCATCTGCTTACCTGTATCTCCTGTCTGCCACTATGCTGTACCAGAGTGTGTTGGCCAGCAGGAAGAGCTGCAGCAGCAGGGCGCAGCAGGTCGCTCGCTGCAGGCGGGTGAAGGGGCTGCGGGCCGGCCTCTCCCACAGCGAGAGCCACAGGTGACTCTCACACAGCGCCCGCTGCAGCTCACAGCGCAGGAGGCGGCGTCGCTTTTGAAGCACAGCCTCCTCTGAAGGACACACACGAACACGATGCAGCAAAAGGCAGCAACAGTCTGCTTATTACGCAGAATTTGGTTGTAGTTTCTTACCTGAGGCCTCCACCTCTATCTCTACCTGTCCGTCAGTTCTCTCGTTGTCGACCGATAGCCAATCCTCAACCAGGAAGAAGTAGCTGCTTCCTGTCTGCAAGTCTTTGACCAAGACGTACTGTAGCATCCACGCTGGAGACAGACCTGCGGGGGTCAAGAGATGGCGGCTGCATGAAATGTGTTCACACATCAGCTGGTTGAACACGTCTCTGTTGTGTGTGTGCATCCACATCAGTACCCTTGTTGTCGTGCCAAATTCGTATTTTCCAGACGCTCCCCAGGCTGGTATCCGTGGCGATGTGAAAGATGTCGAGAGCGTTGCGTGTGAAAGCTCCTCTGCTGTCGAGGTGGCGGTGTCCGCTGCGGCTCTCGCGTCCATATAATCTGATTCCCACATGAGCCGTGGTGCCTGGAGGGACAGACAGAAACTCATTATGAGGACTATTCCCACAAATTCTGAACTCTGCAGAGACTCTCCTTTTCAATCAATATATTCAATTCCTAGAAATGTAGTTTTGCTATTCAAATAATTAAAATGCTGACCTGAGAGCAACTGTTTTTTTTTTTTTTACTGAAATAGCACTTTAAAAAGGGTTTCATTCACAGACTGCAAAAAAGTAAAAATATTTCTTCAACTCTCTAGTTTGTCATGTTTACTCTGTTCTGAATGACTTGATTTTATAATAATTATACTTATTTTTGTCCTTTTATTTTGAGTTGCTCTATGTAATGTAACTATATATAAAGACATTAGATAATTATAT
>JBAJHX010000051.1:7431414-7447594 GCA_037176925.1 Amniataba percoides
TTATACTTATTTTTGTCCTTTTATTTTGAGTTGCTCTATGTAATGTAACTATATATAAAGACATTAGATAATTATATGAATCCTTGTACTGTAAACACCTCCTGAGCTATTAAAAACCCCTCTGCCCACTTTCGTGTGTCCCTCTTTAACCTACCTGCACCTCGGCTCCACCCAGTCTTGACCTGGATCTCATATTTAAACAGTCCATCGCGGCCACAGAGTGGCACCACGCCAGCCCGCCGCAGGTCCAGCTGGTCCAACTTGTGCAAGATGGCTGCTGCCACAACATAGCTCAGTAATCCCAACACACACACCAGCAGCACCACCAGGCTGGGCGCACCGGAGCGCTCCTAAAACACAAAGATGTTTTTTTTAACGTGTCTCTTTGGTGCACACGTGTAAAAATGTGTTTGTTTTTGTCATACTGACTGGCAATATAAAACTGATGGCGTCGGCCGGCACAAAGACGCCCGCAGCGAAGGCTGTGAGGTGCCTGGTGCGACAGACGACTCTGCTGGCGTTGGTTTCTGCTAAAGGCACCATCCCATCTGTCCGCCACTGCTTCTCACTCTCACTGAAGTACTGACACAAAGAGGCAAACACCCCGACCTCCAGATTAACACCCACAGGCTGAGAGCTGCGTCTGCAGGCCGTGCTCACGTTGATGAAGTAGTCCAGGGTGGTGTCGTACGACCTGTGACAAAACAGACATTTATTTTTAGTCGGACTGTACAAAAACAAAATCAAATGAATGTCTGGCTGTTTGACTTAAGAACAATGTTATTCTGAGCTAATTTTGTGCATGTTTGTGTGTATGTAGGCATCATATTACGCAGAAGTGGATAAGAAAGGCTCTTACTCTGGTGACAGGAAGAAGGTGTACTTCCTGTGGTCGAGCTCTTGCCCCCTGGTCATGCTGAGTGTGATACGTTTGCTGTCTGTGCAGTTGAACTCGTTGGGTGCTTCATGTGAATGAAGGTAGGCTGTGATGTACGGCTCCTCCACACCCTCTTCTCTCTTATCCTTCTCTCTGCCATCTGGAAAAGGAAAAGAAAAAGCCTGCTTTGTCACCAAATAACCAAACCAGACAGTTATAAAAGTCTCTGTACCTGTAATGTTAAAGCAGCTACTGACATGTCCACACGTATAAATAAACAGAGAGAAGGTGATCTGCTCATAGAAAAGCTTTGTGTTGGCTAAATCCACACTGTCACTCTCTTCTGCTGCAATTAAATACCAGAATGATTCATAATCATGGATTATTATATTCTGGTGATTAAATAGATGTATCAGTTAAAAAGAGAGAAAGCTGGTGTTAGGGTTAGGGTTAGGGCAGACAACCATGCAAACAATGAGACTGAGAATAATAAAGATGAAAAGGTTACCAGAGGTCACCCTCTCTGTATTCAGTCCAACACTGTACATTATAAGCTTAACTTGTGAGTGTGCTCCTTGTGTTGAATATACTGTATTCTTCAGCTGCTGCTGTGTGCTCGGCCTGTGTGTGATGGGGTGCGAGCTCACCCTGCAGAGAGGTGAAGTTGAGCTGCACAAACAGCCCTGCCCGTCTGTTCGTGTTTCCTGTGCTGACCCTGACGATGACAGAGTCACAGTGGCTGATGTTGACCGCTCCGGCTGTGGGGACGCCTCTGGGAGCCGAACCCTGAGGACCCGCTTCTGCTCTGCTCGTCCCGTTGTTAACGGCAACAGTTATGGCGAGATCGTCGTCCAGTCCGGAGATGGGAATCTGAGTGCCGTTTTCGGTGCGGAACTCCATGGACGCCACCTCGGTTGAGACGTTGTAGTTACTGTCCACATAGTTGAAAGGAAACGGGTTGTACTCCACCTGGTGAGGAAACAAAACATAAGAGATTAAGATTAAGATCATTTATTGATCCCACACCGGGGAAATTTCACTGTTACAGTAGCTCAAAAAACACACAGTAAAGAAAAAGACATTAAATAATATACAAAATAGCACATAAAGACACAGAAAGACCAGTATGTACAATAAATAGTAAAATAATAATAACAGAAAAGAAAGAAAACAGTATTTATTTACACAGCCTCACCCAGTTTGATGTGCAGTGGTGAGGTGTTATTGCAGAGGTGCATATGGATAAAAAGCAGATAGGAAATTACAGTTTAAATAAATGAGTGGAATGAGAAAAAAAGACCATAAAGTGCATAGCTAGGACCTCAGTAAACATCAGTAAACATCCGTCCTATTGAGATGTGAAAAATGAAAAATGTTTGTTACAATAACGGTGTTAAACAGCGGCATTAAACAGTCAAGAGGAGGTGTGTAATGGAAGAAATGAGATAACATGAGGGTGAAACAGAAACAGGACAACTTCAGCACAAGCAGCTTCCATGGAGCCGAGTGTTTAGCTGCAATCTAAAGAGAAATTTCAGAAGGAGAATTTGTACTCCACTGAGTGGTTTCCGTCATGCTGGATGTTTCCTGACGTTACCTGAAAGAGCAGCTGCATGACAGAGTTTCCGGCTGCAGCTCTTTCAAGACTGCTGTTGAAAGCTCGGGGGATGGAGAATCGCTGGCACTCTGGAAAACATCAAGGAAGAGAGACGAGAGGAAGATTAAACGCTGAACTAAAGTAACCCAAACTATCACACCTATATAACGAACACTTTAGAAATTATGAGATGATGAAAGACATCACGAAACACAAAATACACAAGCATACCTGGACAGTTGTTGCCGTGGTAACAGAGGAGGCTCTGGGGGTCGGCGAGTTTTCCCGTGGCAGCGATCTCAGTTCCTCTCAGCACGAGCGCCTCCTCGTTTAGCACTCGGGCGTGCATGAGGATCAGCATGAGGACCGAGGTCAGGTTGTACGCTTTAGCCGCCACTCGCAGAGGGTGTGGCTCCAGCGACGGGGGAGAGGGGTCGGGCAGGACGCCTGCTGGCTCCCCACCGAGGGAAGATAAGTTGTAGTGAGGTGAGGAGGAATCCACGTAGGGCCGAACGTAAGACTGAGACGCCGACTGGCTGACCTGATGGATCAGATCCCCTGGAGGGAGAGAGAGGACACGAGATGAAGATTACCAGGAAAAGAAAATGACAGCTGCACAGTTTCCTTCACTGTCGTCTGTCTAGTCTGTTTTCTCTGAAGATACCAACAATGTATTTTCCAACTCAGTGTTGGACAGTGGTGGTGTGTATGTGGTGTTTTTCAGACCAAATACACCACAATAATGAGATCAACAGTAGATCTACGCAGCTCGATTTGTATCTGTATTGTTGTTTCTTACAGTAGGCCGAGTGTGTCATCTGGTTTCAACAGTAACTCCACATGAGAAATGGCTTCGTTTCGTAGTGGCTCCAGATTAATGTGAGTTTACTCTGATGCAGCCTCTGAGACGTTCCTCGCTCTTACCCATGATGTTCAGGATGTTGTCGGCGATCTCGGTGGGTGTGACGGTGCCCTGCTTGGTGTCAGTTTGCAGTATCTCAAGCATGGTTTCCAGCTTATTCAGGGTGCTGTTCTGACACTCTTCACAGATGAACTCTCGACTCACCGCCTGGAAAACAAACACACACACACACACAACTCATCATTTGTTTGCTTTCCTGACTGTTTCCCTCCTTTCCAACTTTCTTTTCTTTCTCCGGTGTTTGTTCTGCCCTCCTTCCTTTCCCTTCCTCACCGTGCACTGGGCCAACGCAGCGGAGGTCTGCTTGATGTCGTTGACGGTGGTGAGGTCCAGAGTGGTCAGAGCTCTGGTGATGTTGCTGCGGACTCTGACTCGGTAGGCGCGCTCGTTTCGGGACACCTTGCGGGACTCCCTGGTCTGCTCGTACTGGGTGGAGGCATAAGTACACAGGTGTAGTTATGCTTCATGTGTTATCAGCTGGTGGATGCACTGATCCGTGTCAGGTGGTTAAATCTACCTCGTTCAGGACAGTGATCAGAGCCAACGATAACTCCCGGACTCTCTGCGAGTCTCCCTGCTCCAACAGCGTTTTGAGTTTGCTGTCCGTCAGCTCGCACAGCCAGTGGGGGAGGCTGTAGTAACCAGGGGGGGGGTCAGGCAGCCCGACCTCCATCGACCTGCAGCAGAACAAAAGCAGAGGCAAAACAAAGAGCACCATTACTGAGCACGGCGTTTCTGACATTGTTATGTTTGTTTCGTGATTTAGCCATGAAATGAACAAGGTTAGACATTAGATTTATTATTTTTTCATTTTCCATACCAAAGACAAATTCATTTTTAGGATGAATTTCCATGTAGCTCACTGAGCCACGGCCTGACTGATAACAGATGATTTTCATACATCATGATGCTCCAAATGTCATCTTGCCACATCCTAAACTCACCTTTCTGCTGCTCCAGATAAATTCTCCTCATCGCTGGTTTAATCAGTGCTTGTTCTATTTAATTAATAATAGTGCAGATTCAAAATACACTTTCTGACATACATGTAAAGTAAAATTAGTTAGACCAGCATCCAATTCTAATGGTTTTCCAGATGATATTTCACAGAAGCCTCTGCTCAATCCTCAAACATACAGAAACTGATCTAATCTGGGCTTAATTCGCTGCTCAAAAATTAAGAAATGTCTCTCTGCAGGGCATTAAACTGTGCTCACAGAGCTGTACTTTAAATCTGCTCTATGTGAACATATTTGGTTTTATTACTTTGACACTATTTAACTGGCCTCACTGAAGATGAACAGAATTTAAGCAAAAGGCAGCAAGAAGGAAAGGTAGGTACTTGTTGAGCGCAGTGATGGCGGCTCCCTGGTGGTCCTCCACCGTGATCGATACGGCAACACGATGTCGGGCTGAGCTGAAGCCCGGAGGCAAAAAGGCAGAGTGCTCCGGGCTGCTGCCTTTGTACACACAGAAGTCCTCACAGTAGTCCTCTCTGCAGCGCGTCACCAGTAAACTGTAGAGCAAAGGAGTCTCTGAGACCCCGAGATCACTGTAACCTGGAGGCGAAAGAGCCAGAAAGACAAAGTGAACAAGCAGGAGGAGGAGAAGAGCAGTGACGAGTAACGAAGGGAGAAATGCGACTGGACGCTTTCAACTAAATAAGAGAGGGAAGAATGATTAAGGCTCCACCTTCCTACCTGAACAGTTAAAGTGCACCCGGTCCAACAGTGTGCGAAGCCTCCAGCCTTCACCGTCTCCGTCCCCATACTCCACCCCTGATTCCCCTCCCCCCCTCAGGTGACACTCCCCACCCGCTGGGGGCATGTTGTGCTGCAGAGTGATGGAGGCGGCGCCCTCGCCGTCCAGGCTGTCATCGGTCACGTGCAGGGTGAAGATGTAGGAGTCTCCGTGTCGGAGCACGCCCTGCCGCAGCACCAGGTTCATGCCGTCACTTCCTGTGGTGGTGGAGGTGGAGTCGAGGACCAGAGTCTCGTTCTGCAGCGTCATGGCGCTCCAGCGCTGAGAGACGGAGAGAGAGATGTTACAAAAAGCAACCTGAGACATTTAAAGGCACATACAAATTAAATGAGCTGCAATCAACCAGTCTAAAAGCTTCCACTAAAGACAGAGACGTCTTCAGGCAGCGTTTGATGTTTGCCGTCCCACGTTTGGTTTAATAATCTAATTGGCACTGCCTCCAAATGTTTGGTCTGACATTTGGAGGCAGTGCCAATTAGATTCATGAAGGATTCACTGGGTCCAGACACCTACTTTATGCTTTTAGCAGCTTTTTCCTGGGTGGCAGGTTGTGAAAAGGGCTAATTATGACATGGATAAGAAGCAAATTTAAAGCAAGTTTAGATAGGAAAACATTTTGGAAGTACACGTCCTTGTACACTCCTGCATAATGACGCTCACAACAGTGGCGAGCTCACCGTGTTAAAATGCTCTTCACCTTCACCTCAGTGATTATGGTAGGCGAGTTTTACTACAGAGCCGAGCTCGCTGTTTCTCTCTAAACTAAACAGGCTGCTGGCTGTTGCTTCAGATTTACTGTACAGACATGAGTGGTGTCCATCTTCTAATTTAACTCTTGGTAAGTGAATAAGAGCACTTTATAATCATCAGTTTTAAATCATCACCTGCCTACAAGTCTTACAACTTTAGTCCTTACTGTAAAGTTGCATATTAAATATTGTTCACTGGATTTTTCAGTTCGTACTTGAGATTTTTTTTCAAATTAAGAAATATTTCCAGTCAGACATGTTGCATCCTTCAGAAGTTCTGAAAAATCAAACCTTCCTCCTGTGCTTTCATGAGCAGATTGTTCTTATTCATTATATTCTTCTCACAAAGTGTCGACCTCTCTTCATGAGTTCAGAATTAAACATTGTGATCAGCGGTATCAGCCTCCACACATTAAAGCCCCTCAGATCATTTCTCGCTGCGATTGTTGTGTGGATGTTGTACACATTTTAAGTCTCTCAGGTTGTGGAGCTCCCACTGGGATAACTGGCATAATGATCATAAAAGTGATGTAGGTGTGACCACAGCTCAGTACAGTCAGCTGGTTTGTGCAGTTTGAGGCTCAGTGACTCGATGGGTTTGTCTTTCGAATGGTTTCCCCTTGTTAGTATGAACCAAGCATTTTCTCTCTGGCTCCAACTGTACAGTGACCTCATTCTCACACCCACACACACACTGCTGCCTGCATCGCAAATCCAAAATCCACAAATCCAAGCAAAGTCTGAACAGAGCAGCGGGACAAAGAGGTGAAGCAGGAGGAGAAGTGAGGAAAGGACGTGGAAATGTTGATTTCACTGTTGCCTCTGTGGTGCACTGACCTCATTTTACTGTGACACAGACAGTTGGGTTTAGAGCCTGTGCTGCTCCTGTGTGTGTGTGAGCGTGTGTGTGAGTGTCTGAGTGTGTGTGTGTGTGTGTGTGTGTGTGTGTGTGTGTGTGTGTGTGTGTTTACCCCACGATGAAAGCCCTTGCAGTTGGTGCAGGTTCCTCTGAGGTAGACATACGAGTTCTGGCTGACCTCGTAGATGGACTGCGCCTTACAGGACACACACTCCAGGTAAACCGTGGGAATATAACCGCTTTGGACGAGCACCTGTAGCGCGCACACACACACACACACACACACACACACACACACACACACACACACACACATAAATAAAATATTAATTGATTCAGTAGCTAGGATGCAGTCACTCCTTTCAGAAAGCCAAACAAAACACAAACACAGTTTGTGTGTTTCTCTGTGTGTACTTTCTCATTCACTCTCTGTCTTTCTATCACACACTCAAATATCCAGTTACATTCAGAAAGTGCCAAGTTGATCTTTAGACAGGGAATGCATTTACTTTCTTCCAATTTTTAATTATTTGTTGTTTAATCTCATGTTGTATTATATCTCACAGATCAATTTGTTTTCTGGCAGCAGCTTTTTGTTCTTATTTGCTGAGCTGTTGATGGATGAACAAGAGATACCTTTGATTGCTCTGAAGGAGGAAATAGAAAACAGGAAACACTTTTGGGGAAAAATGGTGAAATCTTCACTGGAAGACACTGATTTTTTTATTACGGTCAATAATGTGACCAATGGAAATTAAATGAGTAAAAAGAGACACAGAGGCCAGCAAAAACATCAGAAGTGAAATCTCTACACGTATAAGACAAACTACACAAATAAACAACAAATTAATTTATTATTTCTTATCTGTTTATCAGTGTGCATCGATCCACATGCAATTAAGAAAACCAATACCAGTTGAAAATACTGAACAGCCTCTTGACGGCATCAATAACTCATTACTACATTAATACAAGCACATCCAGTTAAAACTAACACAGCCGCTGCTCGCAGCAGATCCTCTGCAGGAGCACAGCTCTTCACACTGGGAAGAGACGGCTCTTTCCTGATTGCTCGTGTGAGAAATTACAGAGCGACACCACTCAGACAGCAGTCCTCCAGCTTTTAGGGCTCCTCTGGTAGTCGAGGACAGAGTCAGAGTGAGTGACAAATCACTAACAGGCCCAACATCTTAATGGTACAGCAAGAAAAGACAGATGAAGAGCACAGCACCATCATCTGTAACAGGGTTATTTTAACAAAGTGTAGCACTAAAAGTATGAGCCACAGGCTTCCAGCTGCACTGACAGATGTCTCACATGGTTATTATAATAAGGGGTATATATTACAGTTAAACATAAAAATTATTATCACCAACTATTAGCTTATTGCAGATAGTAATATTAGAATTATTAATCATTGTTATAATAATTTAGAGAGTAAAACCATAACATAGTTTGTCCACCAGAAACATTAACAAGTTTTTCTCCACTGTTAAATGTTCCATTCATTGTGTGCATTGATTGCTAAATCAACCAACCAACCAATCAATCAACCAACCAACCAACCAACCAATCAACCAACCAATCAATCAACCAACCAACCAACCAACCAACCAACCAACCAACCAATCACCCATGTGTATCAGACACTGTGCACACTTACAGTCTGTGTAGTGGATTCTGGTGCCATCCCTTCTTTGCTGATGGTCAGTCTGAAGGTGTATTCGACGTCCTCCTCCAGCTCAGAGCGGGAGATTCCCAGCACGGGGCCTTTGCAGCCGAGGCCGAAATTCAGACTGGAGCAGTGTCCTGCACCCTGCAAGCAGAGAGAGCACCGCTGTTTTTCACTGTGTGGTTTAAGATTAAGATTAAGATTAAGATCTTTTATTGATCCCACAGTGGGGAAATTGCACTGTTACAGTAGCTAAAAAAACACACAGTAAAGAAGAAGACATTAAATAGCAGACAAAATAGCACATAAAGACACACAAAAAAAGACGAGTATGTACAATAAATAGTAGAACAACAGAAAAGAAAGAAACAGTATTTATATACACACAGCCTCACCCAGTTTGATGTGCAGTGGTGAGGTGTTATTGCACAGGTGCATATGGATAAATAGCAGATTACAGTTTAAATAATGAGTGTATGAAGCTTGTTACTTGTTACTTTCACAATGACACACAAGGAGTTTGGCAAATAACAGAAGTAGTGATATTCATAGTAGAGGTGGGCAATGTGTTTCTAGAAATGAGAAATCACATTTAATTAGTCAAAGTGAGACACAGCTTCACTGAAATGCAGCAATTAAAAGAAGAAAAATACATTCATGTGAGACTTCTTTACCTGAAGTGCTTTATATTTTAAGATATCTCCTTTATAACATTATTAAGTCATATTTCCTCCTTTTCATCTTTTGAACATTGCTGGACCGTTTCTAACTGACTCTCTCTTTACTGGATTACTTAAAAAAAGTATAGAAAATTACTAGTTACTCGTTAATAACCTAACCTTATTAATCATCTTTCATTTTATGTTCCAACAAAAACACTTCCACACAAGACACGTGCCCATAAACTGTGGAAACAGACAATTTCAGGGTGTATTTTAAAAAAGTATGTTAAAGATTAGTGCATCTAATATGACTTTTAATTTGAGATGATCCCTCTGATTTTTGGTTTCTGGTGAGCAAACGAAATAGACAGTCCCTCAGTTTTTTCACACAAACACACTGCTACTGATGTTCATGCTTGAAATCTTGTTGCTTGCTCAGACTTTGTGAAAATGGATCGTTATGAACAAAAGACTGTCACACATGTTGTGGTACTCGTATTTGTCAGCTATACTTCTGAGAAACACAAGAACTTCAAAATTGTGTAAGAGTCCCTTTTAAACCAACTGTATTGCTGTTACGATTGTATTTGGATCCAAGGTCAGGACAGCGGAGGACGTTTAACTGTTCCCTCTTTTCTTTTCCTCAGCTTTTCAACGGTGAGAAGGCATAACTCCTTCTGGTCGGGTTGATTGTCCCTCTTTATCAGCAGAGCTATACAGCTGTGAGTGTGGGCGTGTGTGTGTTGAGTGTATGTTGTTTACTGTATGTGCAAGTGTGTAATTGTCAGGGTGGGGAGCAAAGCACCAGCTGTGGAATGCTGGGATGCTGAGTTTATCTCTAAACACTTACATAACCCTTTAAATGCCTGTCTGCTTATATGTACACACACACACACACACACACACAGGACACACCCATCCTACTGGGTCTTATATTGTGGTCTTCTGCTGCACAGGCAGAATGTGTTCCCACCCAGTCAAGGAAGCGGTGAGTGTGAAAAGCACTAAATTAATTTACACTCACACACACACACACACGCACACACACACACGAATGAGCATAACCTCAACATTCACAAACTGAAGAGCTCTCCTCTTCATACCGATGCTGCCATGCCTCTCTGAAGGCAGCTACAGTTCTCAGGACCAGATGACCATTACATAATTTTTCCACTGTCTCGTGTGCAGAATCAAACGCCTCCTCCAAACTCTGTCTTATGAATTCAGCATTAAAAAAGTGACAATAAAAAGCTTGAGTTTGGTTTGACAATTCAACAGTCTTTTATTTCTATTAGACTCAAGCCAAATATAGGGAATATAGTGAAAGACGGTCCGGTCTAACCGTGGGAGGAAAAGCAGAACAGAGAAGATGCTTGAAAACAACACTCATTCATTCTTCTGTACTTGTCCTATTAGTTTGTTTAAGAGGCTCATGTAAACTACTTTTGAATAGATGCTTACAATAAACTTCCAATCTATGGCTACCGGAGGGGCTGCTCGTCCTTTATTTCCTTTTAGTGTCTGTCTTTGTTTGTTTTTCACCAGCACATGTATATATTAATGAATGGTTCAGATATGCAACACGTTTTCATTGAATCAATCAGTGCTTCACTGTAACTGAAACAATAGAAATACATAAATCATTCTTATATAAGTAAAAATATTTTAGTGAAAACACTTCAGATAGTTATGACTGCAGTAATGCCTATTTTGTTTTTGCCACAATTTACACACCGACTGCAGCAAAACAATCCACATCCTGATGAGGGCTGGTAAATAAATTAATGTACAGTGCAGTTTATTAAAAAAGTGGCAAAACTGAGTACCTTCGAGGTGCTTTGACACTCCCAGTGGTATTCAAGAAGTGCCTGGTTGTCTGGCTCCATGTTGGGGTCGTAGGACTGCTCCGCACTGAGCTGCAGGTCCTGCGTCCTCGACCACACCCTGTAGGTTCCTCCCTCTATGATGGGCATCAGCCTGACAACACACAGGGTTCAAATCAATATGAGAGCGTATGCCTACTTCAAAATGTGACCACAACTTGTTATCACATTACTGGGCTACAGATAACACAGTTAAAATGGGATTACACTTACGTAGGTATACTCTTTTACTCTTTAACATGTGGATAAACTCTTTTACTCTTCAACATGTGGATATACTCTTTAACGTTTTTGCAAACCTTTAGAATAAAATGGCATTAAAGTCAAAGTAACAACAACTATCCATTTCATTGAATATTTGGGAGGGGGGGGCTTCTTGTTCATTTCAAAGTGCTGTAAACTTCACTTTAAGGTTTGTGTCCACTGACCTGGCGGCCATGACACTGAGCTGCAGACAGGCTGCCTTCCTCAGCGGCACACCTTCATAGGACAGAGAAAACACCAGCGAGTAGTTCCCTGCTGCCAGAGTCATCTTAGGCAACGACAGCTGGAGACGCCGCAGATCCACCTCCACCGGCAGGCGAATTACGGGGACAGGCAACGATTGAGAGGACTGAGCCACCAGCCCAGAGGGACCACGATGGTCTTCATCATCACAGGAGGGTGCATTGAGTATCTGCCACTCGTACTGAGCCCCGTAGCGAAGGCAGCCTTTCAGGTCCACGCTGGCCTCCACTAAAGCGGACTGGGAGCGCCAGATGGCCAGACGGGGAGCTTGAACCACCTGCACTTCTGGCTCTTCGCACTCTAACACACTGATGTTCACCTCCACCTGGGCCAACACCCAGCTCACCAGGTTACTGCAGTTCACCTGACAGGGAGAAAAACCAGCTGGTGAAATCACGAAACACAGAGGATCTATCACATTAATCAATAATCTATACAACACGTGGCGTGTTGTAGTAAAAAGGATCATACTTGGACCAGGTAGTGGCCTGGGTGTCTGTACTCATAACCCAGAGTGGTGGTGTTGGCGTTGACTGGACTGGAGCCATCACCAAAGTCCCACAAGCACTCGACCGGACAAGAGCTGGGAGTAACTCTGAAGGTCACCGTCTTATTGATGAAAGTGTCCCGAGGTTCTGCGCTCAGGTCGGCCGCCGTCAGCAGGTTCTGCACCAGGATGTGCTTTGTGATGTTCTGATCGTGCAGCGCGTTGAAGGCCTTCAGGTAGATGGTCAATAAACCTGCCACTTCTGGCATGTAGGACACCTGGAGTTGTGAGATTCATTGAGACAGTGTTTGCTTTATGCTACTTGATTGTTAAATCCTCATTGTAAAGGCTAAATGTGGACGTGATCTCACCTCTTTGGTCATTCTGAATGCATGTTTGAGGTGATCCAGATCAAAAGTCCACAAGAAATTAACAGGGTTGCCCTTCAAGATGTTGGCCACAAACAGTCTCTTTTCACCTACAGGGATTGCTGTGCAGCTTCCCTGGATGGAAAGTCCACTCACTGGCTCCATCACCTCAACCTGGATGTGCCGCGTTTTGTAGCTCACCTGGATCGATAAGTATGTACATATTCATTAGTTTGATCAAATTATCTAGCCAGATCAGAGTCAGCTCCTAAAGAGGTGATATAATAATATTAAAATGTCACTTTCTGTGATGCCATGATTGCTGCTGTGTGTGCAAAAATGTCATTTAATTTGTCCCTGGACAGCAAACCTGTACACGTTTTTATATGTCAGACAGCAATAACAAGTGTTTAGTCTTAACAGAAACAAATTCATCCTCTGCTGTTGAGCGTCTAACATGTAGCATGGCCGTAACGTTTGAACTTCTTGTATCATTACAGTGAAACCTGACTGGCGCGCTCTTACCTGGTTGTGAGCAGTGAGATTCACCATGTACGTGTCCACCCTGCTGAATATGTGCACGTGGGTTTTGTTGGGTTGAGGGAAATCGGTGGCATCTCCGCTGATGCTGAGGATGAGAGTGACGTCTGAGCCTCCTGTCATTGATATTGTGAACTCCACCTTCTCTCCGACTGCTGCGATCTGTTTACTTGGTCTCAGCTCCAAACCCTGAATCTTGTCCTGAACAAAAAACTCTCTGGAAACTACTTTCCCGCTGACGTCATTGGTGGCATTCAGATAAACAACGGCTGTTTTTGGCTCCTGGAAAATCAGAGAGATTTGCCTCCCTGTTTCTGTTCTTCCTTCCAGCAGCCACGTCCACGTCACATCGGTTCCTGTCAGCACCTCCCCTTGGAGCAAAATGCTGACCCCTGTTGCCACAAAACTTTGTATTGCCGTCGCATTGTTAGCCGCAGTGGTCGCACTGAAGTTCAGCCCAGAAATGACTTCCTGGACTCTGACAGTCTGTGACACAACCTCTGAGCTCACGTCATTAAAGACCTCCACCGTCACCAGCTTGAGGCCGGGACTGGTGAAGGTGTGGCTCTTACTGGGCTTGTGCCACTGCAGAGCTTCCCCATTCACAGCCCAGCGGTACTGCAGGTCTGTGCCTTCAGTAGTCAGCACCGTCAGATTAGTTGAAGCATTGACTGCAACGGTTTTGTCGCTGACCTGCAGGGACGCGGCTCCGGCTGGTTCCAGGAAGTGGATGGTTCTGTTGACGGACAGCTGGCCCAGAAGGTTGGCTGCGTGGAGGAAGATGTCACAAGGCCCCGGCGTGGAGAAATTCACCTCCACTGTCTTCCCGGTTATGTTGTAGATGGAGTCTTGCTCTTTGACGAGGTGCCAGGTAAACGTCATGTTGGTTCCTTCCTTTAATCCTGCTTGAAGGTGGAGAGCGCGGTTTGTGGCAAAGCAGCAAACATCCAATCCGGAGCCTCCTCCGATCTCCTCCTCTGCTAAAATCTGAAGCCCCTCCAGCTCACGTTGGACAAACAGGTAGATGCTTGCTTGTGCTGTGCCCACATCGTTCTCCGCTGTCACAATGATGTTGAACGTCCCAACAGAGCGGAAAGTATAGAACATGGTGTGTGTCCCTAAGATCGGGGTACAGCGATCGCACAAGATCCAAGAGAACCGGACTCCATCTCCCTTTTCCATTTGAGCCTCAAAGTGGACGGAGGCGTTGAGGGGGACATTTACCAAGCTGGCATTGACTGTTAGCCCGCAGATCGGAGCGAGCACAGAAACGGGTAAAACAGTGAGATTCCTGCTGACTCTGTTAGTTGCTGTCAATGTGATATTGTAGTTTCCAGAGACATTGTAGGTGTGGAGCACATTCATGCCTGTAAGCACGTTCCCATCTCCAAAGCTCCAGCTGTAAGTGACATCGGAGGCCAAGGAGGATGTTGTCAAAGCGTAGGGCGCTTTGAGGGTCAGGTTATTGTATTTAGTGCCATTGTGCTGAATAACAATTGGTCCTATTGGCATCAGAACCTCAATCACAACACTGGTGTTAATGGAGGAGATGTTGTTGAAGACGATGACGGTGACCACGTAGCGACCTGGATTTCCGTACGTTGTCACGATCATCCCAGAACCACGAATGGGCACAAAGTCTTCCTGTCTGCCAAAGTCCCACTGATAGCTGTAGTCAGATTGTGGCTCTGCTCTGGCCTGGAGCTGGACCTCCTCCCCGACAGCGTAGTAAGGTTTCTCAAGCGTAAGGCCAACGTTGGTTAGAGCTGGCTGCACGCACACCCAGTTAAAGAAGTTCGCCTTCGTGACTTTGCTTGTGCCACTGGAGAGAAGCAGTGAAAGGTGGAAGTTCCCACTCGTCCGGTAGACGTGCGAGACTCTGGGATTGCCGTGATGCGTCTCATTTGGGCTCCCGTCCCCAAAACTCCACTCATAAAGATGAGCCGAAGCGTTACCAGACACCCAGGCCTGAAAGGGGACGGCCGTTCGCTCTTGGACGCACCCGGACGGCTCCATCCCCACGACCTGGAAGACAAACACCTGCACGGGGAGGATTGTCCAGCCAGAGCTCACAGCATTCGCGGCAGTCACGTTCACCGTATAGTTGCCATCTTTGATGTAGCTGTGTGACACGCGAGGCTCGGAAAGTGTGTAAACGGTGCCATCGCCCATTGAGAACGTCCATGTGATGTTGTTGCCTGATGCAAGGCGCGCCCAGACTGCAGTAGAAGTGTGGAGCTCTGTCGGGGAGGAGCTTTCAGCGGTTAAATCCTCAATCTCCTCGTACACAAACATCTCGGCACAAACTTCTGTAGAGCTGATGGTGTTGTTCACCGACACGCACACGTTAAACATGCCGCTCTGTGCGTAGGTGTGGGCCACGCGGCGGCCTTGCAGCGGGGCAGATCCATCTCCGAAGTTCCAGTCGTAGTGAATGCCGTAAGGTGAGGGCAACGGGTGAGCCTCAAAGTCGGCCGATTTGCCAGTAAGGAGGAGCTGTGGCTCTGTTTGGATGTCAACACGCGTGAGGATGCTGTAGACGCTCATGTTGATGCTCTGACTGATGTTCTCGTAACGATTGGACACTGACACCAGAGCTGTGTATATTCCTGTACCGAACAAGGAGAGAAAGGAACAAGAGGGGACAGAGAGGTGGAGTTAGTCAAATTAAAATCATTAAAACCTGCCAATTTACAACATTTTGACCTAAAGTCTAATTTAATTGTCTGCTGCCCCATTAATCAAGACTGTATGCTCGTCTTCCTCATAAAGGAGATTACCTGGCTGAGAGTAGATGTAGGTGACGTTGTTGCTTAAGAGGACCTGATTGGGCGTCTCTGGGCAGAGGAGGGAGGGGGCATACGGAGGCTTGTACTCAAACTCCTTATATCCCCCGTCACCAAAGGACCATCTGCAGCGTAACAGAGACAAAGTAAAACCATCAAAATAAAGCAGAAATGTTGATGAATAGATGCGCACACACACACACACACAGAGATACACACACACTCGCTGGAAAGTGGGAATCTTCTCTGACAAGGCAACACAGTTTGGACGAGGAGAAGTGGAAACTCTCTGGACCGAGAATGGAGGAAAACTAAGTGAAAGAGTGGCCACAGTCGGGAGGGTGGGAATGTGAAAGAGGGAGGGAGAGAAAAGCGTAAAAGAGTGGAAGAAAAAAGGAGGAAAAAAAGGGAACAGGGGAAACAGCCGAGCAGAAGGGAAAATTCTTGTCAGCAATCTGCTCTAACCACACGGTTATAAATCCAAGGCTCTGCATGGTATGACTGCTGCAG
>JBAJHX010000051.1:7479084-7491486 GCA_037176925.1 Amniataba percoides
AAGAAAAGAAAAGAAAAGAAAAGAAAAGAAAAGAAGGCTGTTTCAATGCCTTCAACTCACAAAGACTATTATTATCCAGTGGCTGTACCGAGGCCAAACAACAGGCAATAGTGTTCATGCTCATCAGAGGTCATGACCAGGTAAGTGCTTTACCTTCAATCTCAGGATACAACCTCGTAAGAAACAGTGAGTACAAACCTCTCGTCCAGCCTTAGAAATATACGCATAAACTCAAATAAATGGACTCAGTTTGAAAGTACTCACACAGCAGCAACATATCTGCTTATGCTGCACATATACACGATGGGAAGGTGAAAACGAGGTCAATCATATTACCTTTTTAGCATTTACTGTGTGAGAAAATAATTAACACGAGGAACAAACACTGACTGCTCTACCTGAATCAGTCAGTGTAACTCTTAGTTGTCTTTAATCAGACAGGATATTTGTGCTCAGTGCTCAGTGCTCAGATGTACAGAGCTGCTGTGCACTATTATGCATTTTATCAAGTGTGAGGCACTTTATAAATGCTGGTTTAAAAAGTGCTGTATAAATCTGACTCACTCACTTATATTACAAGATGACAACAAATAACATCACTTTTTCGAAGCTGCATGTAAATACATAAAAACCCTGTGTAGTTATAAGTGAAAGGGCCAGTTTTAGGAAATGGTGTGGTGAGAGGATCCACACAGAGCCGCTCTCATGCCCATTAAACACCAATCTAAAGCAAGGAGATGGCTAGCTTAGCTTAGCATAAAGGGCAAAAATAAGGAGGAATCAGTGGTTATCACCTTGTACCTTGTTTTTTTAATCTGAGCAGAGATTTAAAATGACTCTACTGGCCAAACTCAGTGACTTATCGACTTAGCGACACTGTCGCTGTCGTGAGAGTCCAAAGTGTTGAAAAAAAACTGGATCCACGTCCTTGTATTCACACAATCAGCTTTCCTTTTGTACCCAGATTGATTCATCAATCTCTCCAACTCCAAATTTTCCATCACAAGTACAAACTCTCTTCTAAATCACCTACATATCGCAATTCTCCACAGGACTTTCCTTTTATGTGTCTGGGTCCATTTTAATCATTGCTTCCCTTAACTGCCTTTGATCAGACCATGCCGGCTCTCATATTCTCACGTCTCCCACAGTTTATAATTCTCTTAAATGTCTCCGTTTGGAACAACAGAGTTTAAGCCACTCGCCGTCTGTGTTTCTGGGCAGCCATGTTTTCCTTTAATCTCTCTCACAGAGACGCTGCTCACAGGACAATAATGTCCTTTGACAGGCAGGTAAGGTCGACCTTCGGGCTGCGAGAGAGTTTCACCCCGGGGGGCTGCTGGGGAGACGGGCGTCAACTTTCTCCCCTTTACGCAGCTGACAGTCAGATACTAACGAAATAATGTGTGTGTGTGTGTCTAACCAGGTGTGTGTGTGTGTGTGTGTGTGTATAACATTGGAGGCTATAAAGCAGTGAAAGTTCGATGTTAGAAGTGTTTAAGCATCAAGATGTATCTGCTTTGTCTGCTGACGTTTTCTTGTGTGTATGTGTGTGTGTGTGTGTGTAAGGAGAGAGAGAAACAGGTAGAAATTTTCTATTAGTACCACATTTTCAGTTGACTGACATTTGGAGATAATGAAACTTGCAGCTTACATAATTAAAATAAATGAACACCTTTATGGGAGAGAAAGCCTTTTTAAAGCATTAATGTAGCCGCACTTCTCCCCTCCTTTGTGAAATTATGTAAAATCAAAAAACATCATCTTATGCAGTTTAATCTCCATAATGCCCCACACATGGTGCACATGAATGAGTATGAACTTAAATATCTGGATTACATATTGTTGAAAAAGTTATGTCACTATATGTTGTTTGTTCTCCGTGTTTCAGAATGAACAAACACTCCTGATATGAGTCGGGATCAAACACATTGCCTGTTTCTGTGCGTGAAAAGCTGCATTTCCCTGGAAGACTGTGTGGGTCCATGTGAAATCCTGCTCAGCATTGGTGAACTATCATCCAAAGCAATTCAAACTCACTCCAGCAGGACACTGCGTTATTAAAAAGAGCTTTAAATTCATCCGTTTAGACGCAGCGAGATGGCAGCGGCATCCTCCGGGGGGCTCATGTGATCGCTGCCACAGACAGATCAGGCTTTAGGCAGGAGAAGCAGAAAAAGATGATGAATGGTAAAGGTCATTTCAAATCTTTTCCCTCATAAGGGACAAACACAACTAGCACAAACAGATGTCTGTATTATCACCAAACAGCTTTCAGGGTCACAGTGGACAGACTGGACTACATCTATTTGCAAAATCAGCAGTTTTTTCTACGTTTTTCCTTGTTCTACTTTCACTGTGATTTTTTAACTTATGTATTTTTTTATGTATCACCAGGAAGACTTGATCCACATACAGCACAGAGAAAAATAGCTTCTTTTTTCTTCAGATCTCAAACACAATCACATGCCCAAAGGATGCCTGTCCTGCATGCAGACAAAGAAAACTACCCTGAACAAACTGTGCTGCAGCTTTTCAGACTGTGGTGGTGTTTTGTTAGCAGAACGTTTTTCCACTTGGCCCAACTTTTTACACACTATGACTGTAGTGTCAGAGACATGATGATGGTGAGGGTGAAACACTTGTTGCTTGACTGCTTTGGTTTAAAGTTGAAGTGAAAAATCTGTAATCTGTCTGATCATTGTGCCCATGGACCTTTCAGCTAGCTTTAATAGACTGGATCATAACCTGCCACATAACCAGCAGCCCCCCCCCAAAAAAACTGTCTCTTGGACGAGAGATGAATGAGGATAAAAAACTGACCTTGGATTTGACAACATGTATAGCATTGGTACTGAACCAATTTGCAGATACGCTGTGCACTGTAGGAAACAAACCATCATCTACCGTCCACGTCCCTCGTGCCTCTCAGGTAGGGATGCAGTGTGACTGAAGCGTCAGCACACATTAATCCGCTGGTTTAAGATGCACACCAGACTACTGTTTGACTACCAGCAGCCTCTGGTGCATGTAATTTCATACATCTCTCTCTCACCGGAGGAAAATACAAAGAATATGTCATTCCTTAAAACCACACTGAGTCTCTCTTGTGTTTATTACTGATGGTGTGCCATCAGTTAAATCTTTAACCTGCAGCTCAGTTAGAGTTAGAGAGAAGATTTAAGTGTGGTTGGATGGTATCTGTCAGCGTAAAGAGACTTGTGGGCATTCGTCTTCTGGAGTGAGACTTGTAAATGTGCAGCTAAATATGTAAGTAAGTATGAATCAGTATGAACAGCAGATGAGGAATGAATAGATCGAGACGTGTGTAGATGCTTTTGTTTCACCTTTACAGCAGTATGTCTGATACTCGCAGCGTTTTTATCCCAGTGGAAGATCCGGTTTTCTATCCAGCCTTATCGCAGCTTATCTGCTGTCACTGTGCTGGATCAGCTGTGGTTTACGTCTGATGATATGTCCTCTGAAAAATAGCTTCATGCTGGAGAGTTTCCAGCAGGCATGTGTGTTCTTGTCTTTGTCTGTCATGTTATAATTAAAGGTAAAAGCTTTATTTAAAAACCCCACAAATCTCCCAGTTGCAGGCATTTAGCATTTAACCCGCCACAACAGTAACTCAACTGCAGTCTTCACCTTTAACATCAAAGTCAGCTTTTTCACAGAGACCAGCATCAGTAAAACTAAAATGCTAAAAAGAACAAGTTGTCAATAGTTGGTCCTCACAGCTGCTGCTAAAGCTGAACACAGACCCGCAGAGCTGCACTGTTCCCATCAGATAACATCTCTCTTATAGATTTTTTTCCACAGCTGAAGCAAGTTTGTTATCGTGTTTCGTTTTGTCAGCCGTGAAGCAGTCAAGGGAGATTTTTCAAGATCTTCTCACGAGCGGTCTTGAACAAAACACACATGGAAATCACTATTCACACCACCATGATACTAACTATTAAAACTGCCAGCCAGTTTATACTGTAGTGATTGCTCTCTGATAATGTGTTATATGATTATATGTGTGTGTGTGTGTGTGTATTTACATATATTTATATAAATATATATTCATATAAACAAACCGTCACCTCGGCTCTTGACTCATACCTGAAACAATCTTTGCTGAAGCGCCTGCTGTCTGTCTTTTTGTCAGTGTGTTCAGGCGTATCCAGGCTCTCCACGCTGTTTCTATTAAAATTAATAGAGATCATTTGATTCCAGCGCTACATCCAACCCTGATATTTCCAATAGCACTACAGCAGCAAGACATCAATCTCCACAATCTCAAGAACATACTGCCACTGTTTTATTATGTGCTGCCTTTTTCTGTCAAATAATTCAAATGAATCACCCTTCAAACTACTCATCCGTGAAGAAGATGTCTCTGTTAAAAAACATGACTAAAGGAACAGAAAACACAAGGGAAGCTATTGTGTTGTGGAAGAGTGTGTTTATGTCTGCTTACAGTAATGTCCTCTGCAGCAGCTCCCACAGAAGTCCAGGTAATGTAGATTTATTTGTGCTGTTCATATGTAGGAGGGTAAAGTGATGCTGTCTGATGTAGCTCAGAATATTCTGTATATTTCAAACAGCATTTCAGCCTTTCATGTGTATTTACTCTGTGTGTGTGTGTGTGTGTGTGTGTACGTGAGTGTGACACAAAACATGTCTGCAGTTTTATACAATCTGGAAGCTCTTTTTTTAAAAAAATCCACTTATCCACAAGAGGCTTTCTGCAGGTCTATGCTGTGGTCTATTACACACACACACACACACACACACACACACACACACACTGGCCACGTCAACATCTGACAGTCTGCTCTGATCTCCTCCTGGAGATTTCGAGTAATGAAGCTGTTTTGGACTCTGGTGGATACACACTCCCTTATCACCCATCAACAACCTGCAGAGCTGATTCCATCTGTGTGTGTGTGTGTGTGGGGGGGTGTGTGTGTGTGTGTGTGTGTGTGTACATATAAACAGATGATCAGTATCAAACAGGCTGTAATGGCATATGTTTACCTTCACTTTGATTCAGCATTTGGTCTTGTGACAATCCAGAAGGCTGACAAACGGATTTATAAAAAATATTAATTTAGCATTTTGTTCACTGCCTGAAACTGAAACTGTGAGTCGCACATGTTTCTACATGCTAATATACACACATGAGCTGCAGTAAATCAGACTGTTCACTGCTTAATGCTGCTCATGAGTCTATTTTGTGTGTTAGCATGAGGGGATCAGACCACAACATGGAAATACTGAATTACAAGTAAATATTTTCCATTCAGAAAATAGAAATAAAGTCTGTAAGTATCAGAAGCAAAATGTCCTTCAATATATAATATAATAAATCATGTTCATTAAACGTGATCAAGTGTTGCAGTGCAAAAAAATAACTGGTGACAAAAGCTGTCAGAAAATCTGAACTGTAGGAAAGAGAACCACATTTTTCTCTAAAAAGTTGAAAGAAAAACTGCATAAAATGAACGTACTTGTGCAAAATTGAGAGGAAATGAGTAAATGTGGGTTCTCTCCACCACTGAGGCAGAAAGAGAGGAGACAGACAGTCAGTGTGTGTGTGTGTGTGTGTGTGTGTGTGTGTGCTGCTCTGAAGCCATGATGACATTTTGACGGGTCACAGCTCCAGATTGAAGTCTCTTCTCTTTCACTGCAAACCCTCCTCTGATCAGGCAGGAGAGACTCTTCCCATCACGCCTCCGTTTCATGAAGCCTCTCTCTCTCTCTCTCTCTCCCTCCCTCCCTCCCTCTATCTAATAAATCATATCAAAGGAACAGCAGAGCTGAGTGGAAGGAAAGTTGAAGGGGGAAGAAGCGGGGAGCAGCTCAGCACCGCGGACAGCGACCGATCCGGAGCTGATCCATCGATCTATCGGAGGTTTATTGGAGAATCAGGACTGAACGGAGGAGTTTACTTTTGAGAATCTGCTCATTTCAACTGGATCAGACTTTTTCTCTGCTCGTCAAAGTAAGCATGCTCTCATCTTAACATGATTGAACCTGTAAATGTTGTGTAAGCGAGATTAAAATTGTGCCTTTCAAGTCACTGAGATCAGAAGTGAGAGAGAGCAGAAACACACGGAGTCGTGCGTAAAGCCGCGGCACTGCGTGAGGATGCAGAGAGTTTACAGCTGAGGCACAATTACGGAAATAACCCGCGTTATTAAAACACAGACACACCGGAGAGCTGACCGGATTATATCTGTGGTCTGCTGTTAGAGGACGTAGGACGCAGCGCATCTTCATCTGTGGAGCAGATTCATCATTACGCGCGAGAGGAAGACACACACGAGGTGTTTCCAACCATCACAGCTACCTGTGTGTTGTCAGGGCGCACGCATGCACGCTGAGTCACTGCGCACACACACACGTTTGGTCACACAGGTTAGGTAGGACCTCTCTGGGCTTGGTGGCTGCTGATTGTCCTCTTGTCTGTTCCAAAGTGAGCATGCACACCACAGTGGCAGAAGCAAAGTCTTTCTTCTAACTCGGGGAGGGAGAGAAACCTGCGTCTGGACTCGTCTCATCTCTCTCTGAAACCCACAATGGAGCCTCTAGACCAGACTTACTGGTTCCCCCTTTCATCAGACCTCAACTCCTCTTCAGCCACCCCCTCACCCTTCAACTTTTCCTACCCCCGCCTCTCCAACATCTCCTCCAACCTGTCTGCTCAGAGCGTCCCCTTCCAGGGCAGCAGCACCCTGGTGACGGCGGTCATCTCCCTCACCGTCTTCATGGTGGGCCTGACCGGCAACACTCTGGCCATCTACGTGGTGCTGCGCTGCGCCAAAATGAAGACGGTCACCAACATCTACATCCTGAACTTGGCCGTGGCCGACGAGCTCTACATCATCGGGCTGCCCTTCCTCACCACTCAAAACGTGCTCTCCTATTGGCCTTTCGGCTCCTTCCTGTGCCGTGTGGTCATGACGGCCGACTCCATGAACCAGTTCACGTCCATCTTCTGCCTGACTGTCATGTCCATCGATCGCTACCTGGCCGTGGTTCATCCGATCCGCAGCACCAAGTGGAGACACCCCCGCGTGGCCAAGGTGGTGAGCGCAGCCGTGTGGGCCGTGTCCTTTGTGGTGGTGCTGCCGGTGGTCATCTTCTCTGATGTTCAGGTACAAACCTCAGCCCAGCCTGCAAAGTAGCTGTAAGCAATAGTTTCCCTGTTAAATACTAAATGTTTTTCCCAGCGGGGTCAAAATGTGATAGAAGTTTACACTTTAGTGACCTCTCAAACAAACAATACTCCTAATGATGATAACGTTATCTTAAGATGAAGAAAGGTTCAAAACATTGCTGGTTTTCTTTGCTGGGGTGGTTTGAGATTAAATATGTTTTTTAGTGTTTTTGCTCAGAAAGGCCACAACAAGATAAGAAGTGACAACAAGAAGAGAAGTGGAACAAGTCTCGAATACAACACCCACTTCGTTCTCTTATCAGCACTGAGATTATACTGTTTTTAAAAGCTTTTCCATGTTGGTGCTTTCAGAGAAAGTTTTCTGCACAAACTAATGCAAGAAACAAAGTCACATGAAGTGAATTTGAATGTTTTTCCTTTATTGATTGCCAGAGGGACGTTTCAGTCTTACAGAAATTATTCTAAGTAGAGAAACGGTAAAGAAATAACAAATTAAGAAATGATAATAATAAAAAAATCTGAAATTAGAAAATAAGTTATAAATAAATAAGAAATTGTGCCACCTGATGAAAGCAGGTGAGGTGTTTTTTACACTAAACTTTATATTACAGACGACGGTGCTGTATTACAGTGAATCTTCAGCTCTGTGCAGCGTTTATCTTTTCGTCACAGACACTTAAAGCTGCCAATACGTCAGTGCTGTGATTGGTTTGAGACTTCAGAGCTATTCAACTACATGTAGAGGATTTTGTCTTCTGTCTGTGTGTTTGTGGAGAGACATGAAGACCTGAGATGGAAAGAAGATGCAGGTTTTTGTTGTTCATCCAGCAGAGTGAGACCTTTGATCACAATTTCAGCATGTTAGATGTGAGAGAAAACAGCTGCAGCAAGTTCTATAACACTGAAAGATTTTAGACCAACGACAGGAGAAGAATCTAACTTCTGCTGAAGTTGCTATGATACATGTCAGTGTTGTGCTGCTGAAGGCCGTTTGTTTGAGAGAAGCTGGACAAAAACGCTCTGTTGGGTAAAAAGGTTGCTTTTTGGTGTGGTTACTTCCTCTCAGCACACAAACTACACACAGTAACGCCACTAAAATGTCTTCCACAATGCAGAATATACTTCTTTAAAACCCACAAACACAGATAGCATAATCTGCATTTCTCTAAACATCCCTTCCTGCATAATTCAAGAGCTTTGTAGTCAGACGATTATCCTGTGGGTCCTTAAGTCCAATGTGCTCCTCCAACTGACGGAGCAGATGATGACTGAATTTTTCATTTGTTGTAGGCACTTCCTTTAATATTTAACATTTACTCAGGTTATTTCATCCCCTTTAAGGACACATTTAACTCCTGCAACATGATCTGGCCAGAGCCGAAGAACGTGTGGTCGACAGCCTTCATCCTCTACACTGCCACCGTGGGCTTCTTCGGACCGCTGCTCATCATCTGCCTCTGCTACCTACTCATAGTTATCAAGGTGTGTGTGTGTGTGTGTGTGTGTGTGTGGGCTGATTACAAAAGCTCATGTATAAATTCATGCTGTAACCTGCATCATCATTAGGATCATTTCCTCCATCCTAAACATCCTGCTCTGATTTCACCGTCATCATCTCTCTCGTGCTCATCCTTTCCCCGTCATCGTAACGAGACTCCTTCTGGTTCCTCTTCCTGCAGGTGAAGTCTTCAGGAGCGCGAGCCGGCTTCACCAAGCGCCGGCGTTCGGAGCGCAAGGTGACGAGGATGGTGGTGGTCATCGTGGTGGTGTTTGTGCTCTGCTGGCTGCCGTTCTTCATCATCAACATGGTCAATCTGGTGGTCATCATCCCGGAGTCCAGCGCCACCGCCGGCATCTACTTCTTTGCCGTCATCCTGTCCTACGCTAACTCCTGCGCCAACCCGGTCCTCTACGGCTTCCTGTCAGACAACCTCAAACAGAGCTTCAGAAAAGTAGGTTGCTGCTCCCCAGAGTATAACAGCTGTGTGAAGATGAAGCTGCAAGAAATGCTTTTTTGAGAGGAAATACTCTTGTTTTGTTTCATGTTAGATGTGAAGATCTGTACCACTCTAATGCCCGCCAGCAGCCGGTTTGCTTAGCTTAGCATAAAAACTGAAACAATCTGCATGAATATTATTTTATAATATTCTTCAAGTCCGCTAATGAGCATGACATATCGCATTTGTTTAAAAAGAGGAGTATGAAACTTATTTAAACATGTGTTTTTGACATTTTTCCTCAAACTGTCACCAAGTCCTGACAGAAAAAAGGTCATTTGATGAGAATCCACCACACTCGAATAAAAACAACCAATCAGGTCAGAGTGTCTGACCGAGCTTTAATCACTTTTCCTGCACGTGCTAATACACACATATATATATATATATATATATATATGTATACAGTGGATAAACAACAACAGAATGAACAAGCAACAAGAAAACAACAGTTTAGATAGAAAATAAGCAAACAGAGGAGAAGCAGTTAAAGAAGAACAAGGTCAAAAGAAATGATCAGATCAGGTTTTGATCGAAGGACGTAATGTACCAGAGAAAGAGGGAGAGAAAAATTAAACTGTTCAAAATAGGACTGCTCTCTCTTAATCTCACTGATTGTCCCTTTGTTACACACTGAGCTGTGAAGAGAACAAGAGTTATTATGTGGGGAGTTGATCCATGTGGATGAATCTTACAGAGGCAGGAGGGTCGGACTGTATTATGTACATATATACCAGAGGTCGGCAACCTTTGACAGTGAAAGAGCCTTTTTGTGTTTTTCCAACCGAGTGGGACAGGCTCGCGAGCATGTACACATGATTCCTCCAGAGAAGCTCCTCTAACTACCAAGGGATGATAAATCATTTAAAACATTACTGTTCCAACTCTGTGTTAGTGTGGCAAACAAAGATGGATCTTTTTTTGTACATAATCAGTGAAAAATTGCAAAGAAATGTTACAACACTTGCAGTAAACAAAATCAGATAATGCAGCATTATTCTTCACAGATTCTGAAGGTTCACTACACATACGTTTTAATGTAAATGCAACTCAACACAGTCATTTAAAAACTGAAAGAAATGTGTTATTGTTTGATTAGTGTGTGTTTTTTAATTTTATATTTGTTCAGAACAAGGCATTAAGAGCTAAATATTGTTTAACTTTATGTGTGAGGAGCCCAACTGTGACTCCACCAACATTTAGTAACCAAGCAAAGCTTATGGCCCTGCTCACTGTTTAATAATCTTCAAAGTCAAACTCAGAAGCATAAATAAAGTGTGATTTTGTCCTGATAAGGTTAAAAAGTTAGCTAAAGAAATAAACAGATCACCAGCGGCCCTGTGTGAGAACGACAGCAATGCACCGGGCGGTGTGCAACACTTTGGGATTGTCTAATAATGATGGAAACTGACAAACAGTGGCTTTGTGATATCTGTATGTAAGTTCTTTGCCACATTATCTGTGTCAGTGGAGCATCAACACAAAGACTTTCCACTCTGTCGTTGGCCTTCAGGTGCTGTGTGTGAGGAGTGTGCGGTGCAAGGCCAGTGGTGTTGATGACGGAGACCCCAGCGCTCCTCGCACTGAGAAAACCACAGCACACGACTGCGTCCTGCTCTCCCCCCGCAACCAGGTGTACCACCATCCCCAGAGCAGCCAGGTACTCTGCGTGTGTGTGTGTGTGCACAGGTAAACACACAAGGGGCCACAGTGGGGTTAAAAATGTGAATTTAAATGAAAAAACCCAGAAATATCAGAGATGTAATGATAAAAACCTGTTTAGTGCTGGCAACAAATACATACATACACGTATTTTTATTTGACAGCAGAGATATTCCTTCAATAATACACACACACACACACACACACACACACAAACACACACACACACACACACACACACACAAACAGATTCTCTCTCTCCCTCATGTATAAGTCCAGTGAATAAAGTCTGGCAGTTCTCTATCTTAAGATGATTCAGACACTTTGAATCAATCAGCAGGCAGGTGTGTGTGTGTGTGTGTGTGTGTGTGTGTGTGTGCAGGATGTGTGTGTGTGTGTGTGAGAGAGAGAAGCTAATTGAAAAAGGGTAGTAAATTAACGCTCCTGTGGAGGCAATGATTAGGGAAAATTCTGAAGGTGGGAATGAAAGATTATAAGATTAGGTTGTGTGTGTGTGTGTGTGTGTAAAGGAGGGCAGCAGAAAGTAAAAAGCTTTGGCTCAGTCTCTAGAGCATGAGGCTTCATAGTGTCCAATGAGAAACTGGTACGGGAGCAGGGAGGAGCATCAGAGACTCGCAGCTCCTCCACCTGTCTGACGGTGTCAGACTGTAACTTCAGCCATGAACACACACACACACACACACACACACACAGACACCCCTGCTTCTTACTGAACACTGCTCAGTTATCATTACATGCCGTGGTTTACACGCCTGAGCAGGCACAGATGATTTCACTCTGTTTATCTGCCCAACCAGCAAATAAGTCCTGATCTGATTTTGATGCACAGGAGAGAGAGAGAGGAGGGTTGAAGTGAAAGCTGCCGTCCACAGTTAGTGTGAAACCTGTGCTGACTGTGGCAGCCTGCCAGAGCTGACACTAGCCTGAGGTTAGAGAGCTCT
Source organism: Amniataba percoides (assembly GCA_037176925.1). Classification (NCBI taxonomy): domain Eukaryota; kingdom Metazoa; phylum Chordata; class Actinopteri; order Centrarchiformes; family Terapontidae; genus Amniataba; species Amniataba percoides. Next base: position 7,490,880 of record JBAJHX010000051.1, read on the forward strand.
GCTTTAAAGAGGATGTAAATGGATTCATCCCCTCATCTTCTTGGTATCACTGCCCTCTGCCCTCCTCCTGTCTTTCTTTTCCTCCTCCCTTGACTCTGGTCCTCCTCCTTGCTGCAGATCTCCCCCCAGCCTGAAGCCTCGCCTGCCTCTCGCACAGCAGCAGACCTGCACCGCTTCTCTCCGCCTGCTTTCCCAGGAACTGGACCCAACACCTCTGCAGTGACCTCTAAAGCCTCCACGGTGACCCTGGCTGAGCTTCCCATCGTCACCGCCCTGACTACGCCCTCCTCTGCATCCACAGCCCCACAGCAACAGTAGCCAGTGGATGGTGACCGTCAAGTGTGTGAAGCAAACAAAGTAAAGTGTGTGAGGTGACAAAGAGAAGCTGAGGAGGGAAAACATGATTTGACACTATAAGAGAGAAATCAGAAGGGATTGATTAGCTGATCAGGATTTCTGCAGTTCAAATCCATTTAGATCCAAAAATCCATTGAACTGTTGTCTGACACGTCTGTGACTTTTTGCATTGCAACCTCATTGATGTTTCTCACATCTCAGTGTGTATGTGAATCACTCCGCTGTTGATCATTTGTTTTTCCATCCAGCC
>JBAJHX010000051.1:7503148-7521283 GCA_037176925.1 Amniataba percoides
CACACACACACACACACACACACACACACACACACACACACACACACACACACACACACACACACAAACACAAACACTGTGTGTATGTGTGTGTGTGGGTGTGTGTGTAGTTTTGGAGGTTTTGTTCTGCTGTTTTGTTTGGAGCATGAAGGTTTTTGTGTTGTGTTATTTTGGGACTGGTATTTTTTTGGTAGTTTTTTTCTGACCTGGCAGTTTTTGCAGTCAGCACATGTTTGTTATTTGTTCTTGATGTTGGAGTTTAATCTAGAAGAGTTGTGGGGCAACCAAGTCTTAATAAATTTCATCATCTCACAAAAAAAAACATCTGATTGTTACTGCTGATCATTTTGATATCAGTGTGTCTAAAAATGCTCTGACGTGAAGTCATCTGAAACATAGAAAGAAAAGAGAAGAAATGAATGAATGAATTAATTAATGAATGAATGGATGAAAAGTAATGAATTGGATGTGCAAAAAATGGAAGAAGAAATCAAAAGAGAACTTTGTTTGAAGGGATCTGAATTACAGCAGTTTTCCTCACTGTGTCAATCTGTCATGTTTTTGACGTGAATAAATGTCATTTCCCGTTTCCTCCATTTAGCAAAAAATATAGATAACTAAAATAAATGTTTGTTTTCAAATAAGAGATAAATACTTCACAAATGTCACAAATGCATTAAAATGGCCGAAAATGTCTCCTGTGCTTCTCCAGTTTGTGTTTAGCTGTAAATCTCAGGATGTGGAGCGTCTTTGTCACGTGAGCTGAGTCTTAAAATAAAACCAAAGCTTGTCTGCGTAGGCAGCTCAGTGCTCGTCTTCCCCTTTCTCTCTCCCACCTGTCCTGTCCCTCTTCAGCTGTCTGTCCATTAAATTATAAACGTGTAAAGCCCCCCAAAAAACAAAATAAAGTCGAAACAACTGTGCTTAGTTCACATGAATTAGTGCCAGAAACATTTAGCTGGTTTAGGAAAACAGATGATCAGACTTGTGTTGAATCTGGCTAAAAGAAAGAAGCTCTGTTTGAAAATGTCAAGGACTTTGATGAACTGAATGACTTCTGCTTCTACTACAATAACATCAGAGAGCAGAAGGTATTCAAGGTGTCTGAAACATCTGTCCTTGTGAATGTGCACACACACAGAAACTTCTGAAAATATTCATTCATTCAGAGACTCCACAGACTCCTCAAACTGCCTCACTACAGGCCACCTTTGGCTCAGTGACAGTCATGATGGTGTCTGACGTATTTTTCCTGGGTGGGGCTGAAAGGTCGTGTGCAGCAGCATTGCAAAACCTGCCGTGTGTGCCAGGTCTGAAAACCACATCAGACCAGCTCGTCACATCTGCTCTGTCCACCTCCAGGTGTTCGAGTGTGTGTTTGTAACTGTGTTGGTCCTCTGCTCTGCACAAAAGCAATAAATGGTCAATTGTTTTTATTTCCTGAGGCTGTTCCTGTGTGAAAGATCAGAGCTCCCACTGTTAAAGTACAAAATACCATCAAAGCACCAGTGAAGGTTTTTGGGCTGACTTTGTTGGATGCAGGTAAACTTGGATGTGACTGGTTCACTGAAATGGAAGCAAGTGAAGGAGGCCAAGTGGCAGTACTGATGTTAGTGAGGTCAACATAACGAGAAGCCTGAAAAAAGGCTGGAGTTGGGCAGGAAATGATTTGGCTGGAGTAAAGGGGGCATTTGGTACCACGGATGGAAACACAAATCAGCCAATCAGCCTAAACTGGGAGGATCTGCACTCCTTTAGCCCAGCAGTGTGAAGACCCACAGGACTGAGGACAGACGAGATGGGATCATCCCCCCTCCCCGTGTCTGACATACCAAGCAGCCTGGTGTCAATAAACAGGCTGCTTGAAGAACGAAGGGACTGCGTGACCTTTACCTGGTGGCAGTAAAGTGTGACATCAGCCTGCCAAGCTCTCTGCTCACAAAGGTGAACTCCCACAGAGACGCAGGTTGTAACTCTGGACAAAGTGCTGCTGGATAATCTGACAGCGCCTTTATCAGGGGAAACCGAGAGTTTCCAACGTGGGCAGCTTCATGTCCATGTGGAGGTGTAAACATGCTGGGTTAGACAACTATTACAGAGCCTAAACCAGGGAGGGGCTGTGATATTAATAACTGTGTTCTTTATTTTCCATTTTTCTAAATATTCTCCTCTATTTCCTTATTCTTCCTCTCAACAAAGAGAACTGGCTATTTAGGAGTGAGGCAGTGCACAAATGGTGCGAATGAATTCAAATCAAAGCTCCCTCTGTGAGAACATGTTAGAAAACTAGTGCTGACTAAAGGGTTAGCAAATATCTGAAAATTACAACTTTATCTTAAGGCAACAAACTCACAAAAGACATTTTTACTCAGTAACAGAGGAGAAGATAAACAAACCAGCACGCAGAGTTAAGAAAGTAAAGGCATTAACAATCATCAGGGTCCAGCTGATTAACACAACAATGTCTAATGGTGCTTTTCCATCACACATTTCAAACACCACTCACTCGTTTTCCATTAAAATACAGCACCGCCTCAGCCTGGGGGGGTCTCCATAGCGAGGCGGCCTGCTGTGTGACAGAAACTCAGAACAAGTATGGAGCCAGCAGGCAGAGAAACGTCTGCACCTCGTTAGGTTTCTCATCATGTTCTTGTTGTTGGGTCTTAAAAATGGCGGGTTGGCTCTTATGAACGAGTCGCTCATGTAGTGACGTCACGCTCTGACCAATCAGCGGCCTGCCGTCTGCTGACATCACAGCTCGACTCAGCTCCACCAAGCAGGTACGAGAGAAGTACCAGGTACACAAAATGGAAAAGCCAAAAAAAAGAGTGAAGTCAGGCCGAGTAGGTGCTACTGGAAAAGCACAATAACAGTGCTACTAAAGGGAAATGTATGAATGACAAGCTGCTCCGATGCCAGCATTACCAGCTGTGCTGGCTCAAACGCTCCCCATAAAGGGACTGATTTAACAGTTCACATGGATAAAAGGTCAAATGTTTTCTGGTAATTTGTTGTCGTTTTTTTGTTCTGTGATGTCTGTCTAAAGTGTCTTAGTGTGTCTTTCCTGTCTTCAGCTCTGCTACAGCACTGACAGTATGGACAACATGACAGCTGCCTAAAAATGAAGCCAAAGTGCCGCCCCCCCCCACCTTAGCAGCAAGCTAAATGATAAAAACACACGTTGATTCATGTATTTTAAAAGTTCATTATTTGAGTCTATAAAAATGTGCAAAGAAAGAGTAGCGATATGTTGGATTAATATTTATGGATATATTTAGAAAGCCTATAAAGCACTGAAATGAAAAAATGATACTGCAGCTCTCACGCTGTTGCTCCACCTTCTTTCAGCCACTGTAAAAGCTGCTGTGTGATCAGGTAGCTCAGAGGGAGAACCTTTCTCACACACACCTGACCCGACCGCCTCGCCAAGGTAAGCAGCACGACATCCATCCTCAGCCGAGACAATGAAACACACATAAAGAGTAAGAGAAAATATTACACACCAGTATACGCTGAAAGTTTCTTGTTGGTCAGATTTAACTGTCTTATATTGTGACTTTAAAATGAGAAGAGCAGCTGATTTTTTTTAAATAAAACAAGCACTGCTGAAGTTTCAGTAGTTCAATTTTGAGTCTGCTCTGTAGAAGAACTACAGGTTGTCCATCATTGTACACAAAATGAGTGAATCCTTTGCTCTATATTGATGATATTCATTTATGCATGATAGTCATTTATGCAAAACTAAATATAAAAAATCAAGAATGAATAAAAACTACGTAAATGTACTTTGTGGTAAAACAACTACAGTCTCATGTGCACCAGTTAAACATCAAACAAATCTTTTTAAAGTGTCGATCACTTTATAACTTTATTATAAGCTGAGTCATCATCATCATCATCGTGATTACGGGTTTCATTTAACGACTGGGTACTAAATGCAACAGTGCACATAACAAAGTGTTTTTGATTCATAAACGGGTTGGGCAAGATCAGCTGTGTCCCAGTGTCCTTTTAATCTCAGTAAGTCCACCTTCTTGGATTTTAAGGGTGGCACTTCATGCAGCTTAAGAAAACACGTGCAAGTACAATAAAAAATACAAAATACAAATAAGTAAAACCAAATTACTTTCAGATACACGTTTACCAGTTGACAAGACAAACGGTACATAAACCAAAGCAAACAGAGAACCGTGACAGCCGAACACAACAGAAACAGCAGAAATTCACTGGGACACTAAAAACTGAAGAACATGCCGACTTGTCTTTCTTGTCTGACTTGTCTGTTCTTTCTGAGGAATTTTTAAAACGTTTGTTTTAGTTCTAACATTCGGATTTGGCTTGGCAGGTCTTTCTTTACCTCACAGCAGTTTCTCTAAAAGAAGAAAATCTAAGAAAGCTTTCTAGCTTCTTTCCACTTTTTTAAATAACTTTAATTTGCATGAACGCTCACTATATAATCACTTTATAGTTTTATGTGTATTTCTTTATTCTCTTATTCATGTTATTCTCTTATTTTATAGTTTAGACTTTGTCATCATCCCATCATCATCCCACTCACAGTCACTTCTTTTCTGCCTCTCTGTTTGCTGTGTCTTCTGTCCTCATGTCATGCATCATATGTGACGTTTCTTTCATTTGCGTGTAATTTGTGTAGTTGCTGGTGTTTTCTTTAGGTGCAATCCATCAAACTCTGCCAGAGATTTGCTTGTCACTTTGCACAACACACGCAAACTGAGTCAGAGATGGGGATGGACACGATGCAAACATTTCACAACACACGTTGTCACTGTTGAATTTGTCAGCCAGCACTCCTCTCGGTGCTGACGCAGATTTAATGCAAATTCACAACAGGTTGATGTTAACAGGTCTGCTGGAGACTCTACGTGCAGATAAATAGCTAAATAGCTACAAATTCCAATGTGACCTTTGGAGCTGTTTGTATTTTTGGTTCAACAGTGGGACAAAAGTATCGTTTACATGCAGCTGCGTATTGAAGAGTGGCACTGCTGGTGAATGTAGTGTGACAAGTTTCCCTTTATACATTCTTCTCTGTTTGAGATGTAAAAAAGCAATCCCATCAAACCTGCTTGCTGGCACATCACAGTCATGGGAGAGTGCTGGAACAATGGACCTTTCATTGCTTTGAAATGCTGTGCAACTTGATTGGCAAAATTTCACAGCTGCTTTGTTTTCCAACTTCACAGCTTCTTGATTTTGCTTGATAGTGTTCAGGAGAACTGATTTTTTTTTTTTGCATTGCTTCGACAGTTACTTTTTGACCTTACTATCTTAGCAAATATCATGGAAAAAAATCAGGGACCTCCTCCGGGAACAGCAGCACCGCCGTACCCCGGCCCCCCTGTGGACTACAACACCGGAGTCTACCAGCCTCAGCCGGTCATCCAAACGGGTAAGAGACCAGAGCGCCGCCTCATTTCACTCACTGTTTCTCTTCTACTGGCTGATCCTTCCTCCCATCATTATCGTCCGTGTGATAGGAGCAGATTTATCATTCTGTTGTTGAAACCTCTCTAAAGATGACGTTTCCTTCTCTCCTCCAGTTCAACAGCCTGCTTACCAGTACTCCCAACAACAGCCTCATGTCATACAACCTGGTAGGTGTCTTTTCTGACTTCACAAGATAAAATAACTTTGCATAATGTACAAACAAAAGAGAGACACTAGTTTAGTGGTGTGTTGGTAGAGAGGAGTGTTTTGCTCAGGGTGTTGGTGTCTTCTTCACAGTGAGCCAGGTGGTGGTGATGCAGCAGCTGCCGTCTGATGTTCCCGGACAGATGATGTGTCCCCACTGCCAAAACACTGTGGTCACCAAGATCTCATACAGAAATGGGATGCTCACCTGGCTGATCTGCGGCATACTCGGGGTCTTCATGTGAGTAATGACACACACACACACACACACACACACACACACACACACACACACACACACACACACACACACACACACACACACAGTGAACTCTATAAAATTAGTTCATAAATGAGTTCGCCTAACTTTTTAAAAAACGTTTTTAAATGATGAGCAGAATGAACAAACTGCTGTGTTTACTGAATTCACTCAATCGCAAGTGTAGATGTAGAAACAGCCTTCATATCAGCAAACTTCCAAGCCTGCATCATTTGAGAGAACAAGATTCTTTCATGACATCCATCATGGAAACTTTCTATGTGACAAGTTGAGTCACAGTTTCTTTTTGTAGTAATTAAACAATGTGAGAGGAATCCAGTTCCCGCCCCCGCTCACACTGTTAGTGTAACCTGGGAGCCGCCTGGCATGTTGTCACTCTGGTTCTATACGACTGCAAGAAACACAAGAAAGTGTAAATGGAGAACAAGTCTGTGTGCAACAGGTGTGCTAAAGAGTCACTGTGTCAGTGTTTACTGAACTTCTTTTCTCAAGTTCATGTCGCTCAGAAAACGATGCAGGTTAGCTCACAAAGCTTTTTAAGTTGAACCGATCTGAGTACTTACAGTGTGCATACTTATAATGTACCATGACTGACCTCTGACCCTCCACACCAGGTGCTGGCCCTGCTGTCTGATCCCCTTCTGTGTGGATTCTTGCAAGGATGTGGAGCATTCCTGCCCCTCCTGTAATAACATCCTGCACATCCACAAACGCAGGTGAAACCTCCCCGCTGTGGCAGCTCATACAGCATAAAGGTAGAGAGTCAACACTGGCTAAATAAACATCTTTACAGGAGCCAAACCTCTCTACGCAAACACATCAGATGCCATCATGAACGCTGCGCTCACTTGTGTAAAATGCATGTTAAACCTGCTTGACTCAGTGCTGTACATGTGTGAGCTTCTTCTCTTTCAACTGATTTAAACAGTGCAATAAAATTGTAAAAAATGTTATATGAAAATGTAAAAAGTCTGATTATCATATTTTTTCTTGCCTTGATCTAAGTGATGTCTCAGTGTGTAATTAAAGTCCAGCCTTTTATAAAATGATGACATAAAAACCTTGAGACTGCATGTAAAGTCAAAACTGGCTTTTTTGCATCTTTTATAATACTATTTCTACTAATACTAATACTACGATTAATAAGAATAGTTATTATTATTATATAATTCGCATTACATTTAGAATGTTTTTGTTTATTGAACTTTCAGTTCTTTGACATGTCAGTGTGAAAAGATTTGTTTTTATTAAAAAAATATTTGTCAGCATGAACCAGATAACAATTGGTGGATCATGTAAAAAAAAAAAAGTGTGACCTTTAAAAGCAAATTACACAGAAAAATCACAAAAAGGGAGGAGGGGTCAGCACACTGGCACAAAATGAGACATGTACACTGCGTAACACGTAACAACGGCACATTGAAATAACAGCTGTTCCATAACTATGACATTATAATCATCTCTTCTATAATCATCTTTGTTGACTTCATTCATTCTGTTAAAGGTTGAAAGCCTTTTTACTGCATAATAACCAGCTGACTGCCTGTACCAATGAAATGATAAAAATTAATAAATCACAAATGATTCACCATTTAAATGTAGCTTTTAGAATATTTTTTTTATTAAAAAGAATATTTGGGGATACAAATATAATAAAATTAGCATATATGAGCAAACCGTGAAGCAAAATAAAAATTCATACAAGTTCTAGGCCTGTCAGAATTTATGACATCAGAGAAATTACAGTGAAACTAGGCGACAAAGTTTTAATGCAACACCTAAAAAACACTCACTGCGAAGATTGTAAGAAATTGAACTAAGTCTTGCAGTGCCATCTAGAGGGAGTTAGGAGAATAACACGTTAGAAAAAAAACGAGGTGTTTAGATCTGTATATTAGTGTTATTATTGTTGACTATGCAAAAAGACAGTTGCATGAATTTGGATGAGAGAAATTGAAGATGGCCATGTGAGCCTGTTTGTCTTTCTATCATCTCGGCATATAATAATATAATAAATAACTGAAATATGTTCATTTCAGTGCTCGCGTTGTTATCGGGACTGAGAGCATGAGTCAACATTGATGACAGGAAATGGAGAACACAGAACAATGTGGACAATTATGCTAATTTTTATGACCCTCTGTAGACGTAAAAAGCTGAAAATATGCAGGAAAAATGTAGCAGAGAAAATGACTCTTAAGAGTAAGAAACCTAAAGAACATTATTAATTCAAACTCATGGACAGCGGAAAATGAGGAACTGGACAGTGACGTCACACTAAAGGAGGTCAGAGGGTCACATTTGCATTTTCAAGAAGAGAGAAGTGTTTGAATAGTGTCATGTTGCTGGCTTTTCAAACTTTTCAATAACTGTAAAAATTAAATTTTGTGTTCCCTCACTGTAAGGAGGACGTTGAGGTATCATGTTGAAAAAGACAGATGAAGAGAAGAACAAGTTAAACCTCTGAAAACAGTAAAGTTCACACTGAGCTGTCCTTTGGGGCTGCTGGAAAGGGAGTCACACGTTTGCTTTAAACATACAATGAAATGTTAATGAAACATGCAGGAGAGAGGCCGAATCGTTAGTCAGACAATGGAGGCATTATTACAGGACAGGCCTCACTCACAGCAGACATTTTGACATGTGTAGGAAGAGATTAGGTTGAATTAATAATATTAATGATAATGTTGTGTGTGATATTCAGCTATGACTCACTGGAACATTTAAACACCGCAGAGCCATCATCAACAGGATCGGCCCCTCCTGTGCTTCTTCAGGTGTCACAAGTCAAAAAGTGGAAAACTTCTGCTCGGTCTGTGTTAACATTTCTCTCCATTTTTAATTCATGCTTCATTTAATGCAAACAGGGCTGCCAGTTGTCCTTCTGGTGCTGTAATTTGTGAGTGTGACGTGTGCAGATTTAGAGAAAGAGATTTCAGTGATCATTTGTTGTTATATGATCAGTATGTCCAGGATTTCCAGACATGACTTCACATGCTCCTATACTGTGGGTGTTGGTAGGATTAATAGTTTGCAATTTCATGAGTGGACAAACAGAGGAAGAAGAATATGAAGAAGATGGAGGGAGTCATTTTGTTGAGGACTGCAATGAGACACGTTCAGCCCCCAAACTATCACGGATCAGTTGCAGAATCAGTGCTATACTGTTTTTTGCACATCAGCAGGAAGGCCTGCAGGCTTTTAATGAAGTGAAGGTGTCTCTGTGTATTTTTCTCAGGCCTTTACAGATACATTTACAATAAAGAAAACATCAAAACAGCACAACAATCTAATCTGAGCCTTTCCTGAAAGTTAGCAGTTAGACATCAAACTATAAATAAGGTTTATAAAACTATCTGCTAACTAAGTGACACATATAATACTACTTACACAGACCTATAATACATGTTAGAAAAACAGATTTTTACATACATTACCAACTAACCATGAACCATTACTGTAAAGCACTGTGGGTGATGTGCTCCTCTGCAGTCCAGAGCTGGTTTTAACTTCAGTTTTCAGACAGCAGGAACAACACCAGATGGTGCTACTGCTGATTTTATTATCATTATTATCATTATTTTACAGTGTGACCTCGACTGGAGCTGCCTGCAGTCCTCTGAGCAGACGGCAGGTAGAGCCCACAGACTGAGACGTGCAGCCCTCGTCTCTCACACACCTTCACTGACAGCAAAGAGCTGATGTCTAAAGAAGAGGACCTCGGCTAGATGATGTCAACCAATCACACAAACTCCTGCCTCTGATGTCAAATCACGCACACTTAATAACGGCCGGCGTCTCCTGAGCGTCTTGCCTGTCGGGAGGAAACCAAACAGCTGCGTGTGAAAGAGCTGCAGAGACACTCGTCCCCTCTGTGGGAGATTGTGTGGTCAGAGACCTGCAGGGGTAAAGCTGGGATTATGGGATGGGCCATGCTTAACAAAGCCCTATTAGACTGTGACCATAGTAACCACTGGATTACACAGATTAGGACTGATGTCCTGAGTTAGTCAGCACTTCTCTGCCGTGTTTCTCCCACCTGTCTTCTACACAAACACACAACTTTATCAGACCTAAGAGGGTTCCCCAAACTGTTTCTGAACACAGAGACTTGTCAGTAACTGCTGAATACGCGACACTGAGACACTGAGACGTTCAGTTCCTCTCACAGGACGTTTCAGCAGGGCCACTCAGATCTGGACTTTGTGACCTCATCTGTTATTTTCATTATTGATTCATCTGCTTCTTGACTCATCCACTAATCAATAAATAGTTTAGCTAAGCACAAAGACCGGAGGGGGGGTTCAGTCGGCCTGGCTAACTTCCTGTCTGCATTGGTTGCTCAGCAACCGGTCATGGCAAAGAAAAGGTTTGGCACGTAACCAAATAGTCATTTTTACACCCCTGATACCAATTTGCATTTGCCTAAATGTGAATTAAATAACAACAATTAACCTGCAGCGCCCACTTGAACTGTTTGACTGACAGCAGGGTGCAGCTGTGAACTCTTGCGTCTGTTGGTCTGCCAGTTTATTTGTGTACCACAAACCCACTTTGTTTCGCCTCTTTGTGCCGCTGAGCTCGCTTGCGTCTGTCAGCGTCAATCTCTCTAACGCTGATCCAAACTGACTCGATTAGCCAGTACAATGGTGGCTCGTAGTCACGGTTTTCCTCCTGCCGTGCCACTTTCCAGCCCCACACGAAGCCGTCTCCAGGGGAGCAGATTACTCCACTCCACAGGGAGACTTGGCTGAATCATGTCTTCAGCGGTGTTACGTAACACTCTACTAGGACGACCACGTGGGACTCACCTGTGTTTAGACTGACCTCCCCATTCAAAGCCCATCTTCACTCAGCAACACACACCGTGTCAGCGGACATCTTTCTCTGGAAGAGACCTCCAACCGTTTTCAGAGACTGAGCTACAGGAAGAACTGTACAAGTGTGATGAGGAGGACGTGTGAGCCTGAAGGCAGGAACCAACACGACATGTGCAAACGGGTGACTAATGCTGGACTGGCTGCGAATCGCCATGCTTATAAACTCTACCTACTTCCTATTTTCTTCCTGGTTGGACAGGTGCAGCAGCAAATCAAACTCCCTGTGTGTGGGTGAGGAGAAGCAAAGCTGGGATTGCATCTCTGTTGACACCTCCGCAGATTCAGCGCGAGCAGAGAGAGAGAAACACAGACACAGACAGAATGAAGAGAGAGGACGGAGGGAGCGCGAGAGTGAGCAGAGACAGAGAGGGAGAAGAGTGAAAGAGAGAGATATATTTGACCATGTGGGTGTGTGAAGTATCAAGGCATGCATCATAATTGTGGATCCTTCTTGGAGCAGCCGGATGTGTCACTGCAGCAGCAGCAGCACAGTTCTGCTCTCACAAAGTCTTATTTGGTACTTTAAAGCAGTCGAGCCGCAAAAGAGACATTTTCAAAGACAAAATGGAAACTGTTTTGTTTCTGCAGCCGGGAGGATTTCATTAAGTGGGATTATAATAAACACTTGAACTAGTTGAAGGGACGCAGGCTGGAAAATGATGACGCCTCTTCACTGTTAATCATCAAGATTTCAAATCAAGAATTTATCCGAGGTGAGTTTGGAAAAATCGTGATCAAAACGTTCAATGATTTTCATGCTGGATGTGTGTGTTTGTGTGTTTGTGTGAGCTCTGATATTTCTCTACATTTTGGCCTCACATATTCACAGTTTGCTGATTAAAACTTATCAGGGGAAAGGTTCAAATGAAGCTCATGTTAGGTGGAGCTGAGAATCTGTTCTATCAATGAGGGTCCTCACAAGTAAGTACAAACACTGTGTGTGTGTGTGTGTGTGTGTGAGCCTCTGTGTGTGTCTGTGCTTTCGGGTACTGAAACTCGACTTCTCAAAAGCCCAGTATGCGATGTAGTCAGCCCACGCTGTTTCCCGTTTCCATGGAAACCAGTGCCCGGTGCTAAAAGCAGCTCTATTCTGTGCTGTCAGTGCGAGTGTGTGTGTGTTTGTGTATCTGAAAGAGAGAAACATCGTCTCTCATATAAAAGAGACAGAGTTAATGTACAGTGTTGTTTCTGCTGTTCACTGTGAACCGTAAAGAAGCAATATTCAGTTTTATCATCACGCTCAGCTTCCTGCCTCCCTCCTCTCTGATCCTTCTCCACATTATAACTCCTCTTGTTTGTCGCTGTGTACCTTTCTCCTTCTCTTCCTCCCTTTCCACCCTTTCTCTGTCTATCCTCATCACTGCATCTTTTCTCTCTCTGGCTCTCTCTAAGATGGCCGTCAGCACTATCATCATCTGCCTCCTGTCAGTGATTGGCGTCGGCTCATCCCACCCGTCTCCTCCTCCTCGGGGATGCAGTGTGGACGTGGACCCCCCCTACAGGGTGCTGTGTGACCTGGAGTCGGTCTGGGGCGTGGTTCTGGAGGCCGTGGCGTGCTGCGGCGGCCTCAGTTCTCTGGTCCTCGCCGTGCTCCTGCTGGTCAAACTGCGCTCCGTGTCCGACCCCGCCAGGCGCTCTGGCGTGGGGCCTCTCCTGCTGCTGCTCGGCACGCTCCTCGGCCTCTTCTCCGTCTCTCTGGCCTTCCTCGTGGGGAAGAACCAGGCGCTGTGTGTGGTCCGCAGGGCCTTCTGGGGGCCCCTCTTCGCCCTCTGCTTCTCCAGCTTGCTGGTTCAGGGCGTGAGGCTCCGCAGGCTGGTGGCCGGCAAGGCGAGCCCGTCGGGCAGCTCCCTGGCGGCGCTCGGCCTGGCCTTGGCTTTGGTTCAGGGGATCATCTCTGCTGAGTGGGTCTTGCTGACTGTAGTCAGGGAGGGTCACCCAGCCTGCGAATATCCACCTTTAGACTTTGCCCTGACGTGCAGCTACACGCTGGGGCTGCTGCTCATTGCCATGGGGCTTTCTCTGGGGGTGGTGCTGTGTGGGGGGGAGATGGGGGCAGAGGGAACAGGTGGGAATGAAGATGACAGAGAAGGAGAGAGTGAAAAACGGAGATGGAAGTGTAACGCCGTTTGGCTCTTCCTGTCTAGTCTGGCATCAGCGCTGCTGTGGGTGGCCTGGCTGGGGTTTTATCTGTACGGCAGCCAGGCGCTGAGGGGGAGGGGTAAAGGGGAACGTTTAGGAGGAGGGGGAGGGAAGAAGGATGTGAAGGTGCTGGATGAACCTGCGCTGGCCGTGGCCCTGGTCATTCAGGGCTGGATCCTTCTGCTGTTTCACGCTATTCCCGAGGCCCACCTGTGTCTCCGAAACCCTCCACAGTCCAACACGCAAGACTTCTTCGACACCAGTCACACAACCCCCCCTCCACATTTTGGAGACGAGCTCCCTGCACACTCTCACCGACCCTTCCCAGAAAACCAGGCCTTTTCAATGGAGGAGCACGGAACAAGTAGGCTTACGTAATGTGTGTGTCTGTGTGTGTGCCGCTGTACAACGGAGACAAACAATCTGCTTTAAAGGCTTTAACCTGGCCGGATGCCTCTGAATGAAACTCATTAGGTCATATTTTCAAAATGTTACAAAATATCTTTGGCATTTAAGTGTTTCACAGTCCTGAGTACATTGTTGCCTGGCAACTGACAACAAAAATGGATGTTGCCTCGATTCGCTTCCAAAAATGGTGAATGACTTTGTGTTTTGCACCCAATGTCACGATGAGGAATGAAAATGGAGTAATGACAAAAGCAGAGCTTTTTACATAAAATATCCAAATAGCCAAGTGGCATAAAAACCAGTCCTGTAATCCACGTCACATCTGCCCGTCTGGTAGCTCTGCATGCCACAGCCACACTTTTGTTTACCAAACAGTAAACTGGTTTCTGGAGCAGGTGAGGACTCTGCTCAAAAGATTTAGACGTGTAATCAAAGATTACTACTGAATCTGAATATGCTGAATAAATAAACTTTCATTCACTACACTGCAGTTCAATGTCCTGTTGACTTGACTGCCATATTAACATACTACTGCCACAACTGCCATGTAGGTGTCGGTACAGCAAAGTGTGGCTCACCTTCAGCTACTGTACACAATCCAAAATCCAATTAAACCTTCTGAAATGCCTGATTATCTAACAGGCTTACAGGGAAATGTATGAGTCATTTCACTGTGATTGCTCTGCATGTTTATCTGAAGCCGAATGGACAGATGAAGAGCTAAAACACGATGAAGCAGGACAAACAAAGCATGGAGGCAGAATCATAAACAGACAGCAGACTTTAGGAAATCATGATGCTGGTGAACAGTTACGGCTGCGAGAGGACGAGAACCTAATAACTACCTAATAGCAGAGAAATACTCAATACTGCAGTGGAACAAAAACAATAGTGTCCAAGTCTATGAGCTACTTTCTGTGAAGAATCCCACAATGCAATGCTCCAAATTTTATAGAAGCAAAAATTGCTTTGGTTATATAGAGTAGTGACAAAATGTTTTCAATTCCTTAAACAGGGCTGCGAGGTGGGTGACAGTTTATCAGTCTTACAGCTTTATGTTGTGGCTACCTGCTGTAATTAGTCAGTTTGACATGCAATGACTCAAAATACCCATGAGCCTCCACGTCGATTGCCATGGAGGAAAAGTGAAACGAATGAATTTATACTGACGCGACTAACACGACTGTGTTTTGAAAAAAGCTCTAATCAACCATAATAAATCAAAGAATCTGTGTGAGTTTAAAGGGCCTCTGTGTTTAACGCACATATTATTTGTAACATAGTTGTCTGTTAGTACTCTCACAACTGGACACCTGTAACTCGTGTGTGTGTGTGTGTGTGTTTTACCTCGTTTGGTCCGTCAGCTCTCAGAACCGGCACGTACCACAGCAGCCATGGCAGCATGCGCCCGGGCATCGCCTTCAGAGGGCAGGTCTACCAGCCCACTGAGATGGCTCTAGTGATGAACGGTGGAACTGTAAGTACGGACAAGACACACTGTTAGCATCCACTGAGTCTTAGTTACTGAATAACCACACACAGCAGCGTTACAGGTGTTCACTGCTCTACCTGCGTCTCTCTTGCAGATGCCCACAGCCCCAATTAACTACACTGGACGACGGCTGTGGTGATGTGGGACAAGATCGGAAGCACTGGTGTGTGATAGCAGAGTTTCCCGTTGCCTAAAGAGAAGAGAAAAGATACTGAAGATGTCACATATCACTCAATGGTTTTAATGGAAGCTAAATATGTTTCATGTACTTGTGTTTCTGCACATTCTGTATGTTATATTTCTAATATTTCTGACATGAAATAACAAGTAAGGGAAGAGAGAGTGAGCTTCCACAGGTAGATATTTTTTGTAACTAAGCAAGAGCATTTAAAGTGCATTATTTTGATCAGCACATTTAATCTTCAGTGTAAGATGTAAATATATTAACAATGAGCATATAGGGAAGGCTGGAGGTATTATAGATAAGGTAAATGTCTAAAAGTACTGATCAGGATAGTACTGAAGGGGAGTGACTGAATGACTGCGAGTAAGGAAAGATGAAAAGATGATCTGAATGTAGTGAAGTAAACATTTTGCCTAAGCAGCTCTAAATCAATGCAGGTACTTGCTGATGCCATCAGTGATGTTTGCTTCATAAAAACGACACTTTCCCTCTCTTTCTATCTGATGTCAGGCTACAACTCTTTAGGATGTTCATGTAAATGACCTGCATACGCCCACCAAGCTTGTTTGGCCTCTGCATCACATGCTGGAAAGGCCCAAAGGACTTGCAGTGTTTTTCCTCTGGATTTCTCCAGGCTATTATCAGTACTATTGGACAGTTTCATCATGTGTATTTGAAGAAGTCATGCATTTAACAGAGCTTGTGCAGAGTTTTAAAGCATCATTTGATGGTTTCAGAGGCTAAAGACAAGTCATGGAGAAGACGTTTTTAAGAAGCATATCAAAAAAAGCCATTTAATACTGCAATAGCTATGCTGCAGTATATGAAGTTTACTGTCGGGGTGGTAATTTTGCACTTTATCAGCGCTGATGATATCTGGGCATTGTGATATTTCATTTGTATACTCATGTGTCTGTGTGTATCTGTAAATACATACATATATACAAACGTGTGTGTATATATACACACACACAACACACATGATTATACTTGAGACGCATGTAAAATCACTGCTGTATTTTGTCAGAATTACTGTATTTTGAGTGTTTTCTAGAATTTTGATATGTGTATTGAGAAGAAATACCAGTTTTAGTATTAAGTTTCAACGTCATTGTTGAAAGTGGACATTTAAACATGAACAACCCCCTGACAGCTAGCCAGACCTGATGTGGCCGTGTGATATGACTGAAAGGCCCGAAGCAGCTCCGACATGGACACTGAGGTTGGACTCTGTCAGCTTCAGTGTACTTTCACAAGATTACTTTGGATTCAAGAAGGCAGCACCGCGGGGCAACATCTCATTATATTAAGGCATTCAGGAACCCTTTAAACTTCAGAGTCCATCAAATACAGAGAAACCACTCAGTCATCCATCACTGTGAATTTCACTGGGACAGAATCCAAACTTATGTCCACAGTTTCTATTTGCAAAGTTTGCCTCGAAGTCCAGACTGATTTCGAGTTGGCAGCTGCTGACAGTTGAACTCTGAGGCAAACCGACACTTCAAAATCCTTCATATTTGACTAGAGGGTTTCAGCGTCCACCTACCGAGCAACACTGCACTCAGTGAGGATAATCCATCCAATCCAGCCGTCACCATGTTCGCGCTGCGACATTTCTTCTTGATAGAAACCTAAATAACTACGCTGTCAACAACTTTGCTTCTGTGTACAGGTGTGTGCTCTGATATTGTACAGTGAAATTATTATCATCTCACAATTTCTTATGTATGAACTCTATATAACTGAGTTTTAATCATGTAAATAACCCGAATGTGACACAGCAATGGTATATTCCCTTTGAGATGCTCTTCTGATGACAGCACTGTCACTGTTTTATGGCAGCCTAACATGAATGTCTGTAACGTGATTTGCACAAAGTGGCTAATACATCAGTGCACTCAGTGTCTGCTCATTGAACTGATCTCTCTTCAGCCTCCTGCCCTCATGGTGCACCATGCAGATATACCGTATCTTTCGGACTATAAGGTGCACTTAAAAGCCTTAATGATGTTTCCTCCTCTGTGTGATGTGTGACATCGACTCGTGAGCCGCTTCAGAGCTCTGTCCATCAACAACAGCAACACAGCATCACTTCTAAAATCATTCGCAGCATGTGGGAGCTGGTTTTAAAAGTAACCTGTGCTATATTCAAGTCTCAGCGGCTGGAGGTCGGGAACGCAGCTGCTCACAGAGCTGTAGATTATATTTTACTGTTTTAAACTCAGCAGACAGGATCAGAGATGGGTGGTGCTGAAGCTAGAAGCAGCGTCAGGTACCTGCTCAGTGACGCTCGCCCTTTGACCTCTGACACTGAATTCAAACGTGTTTGTACCTCCGACCACGTCCGAACACAAAAGTATTCTTAGACACAAGAAATGCACAGAAATGTGAGAAGTGTTGTTTTGAGGATAATGGTACAAACCTGTAGACTGTCTCCTCGTTCACATTCATGATGATAAAATAAGTGATAGCAGTTGTGTAAAGACTGAAAAAGCTGAACTTCAATCCTGCCGATGTTCTCACTTCAACACAGCTGACGAATCATCGAGAGAGTTTATCAGAAAAGTGAGAAAAACTGTCAGACACAGAGAAATGTGCAGGAGCAAGTTTCAGCTGCTGACAGCGCCCGCAGATTTCTTAATCAGAAGCTCGAGGAAATATCACAGGTACACTTTTGTTGTGCTTTGCAGCTCTGGCAGGAAGTGCTGACTGCAGGCGTGTTTCTGGACCTTTCCTCAGCTTTGCTCTTTAGTTTCATCGTCTGAAGTCATCAACCTTTTCTTTTTAGATTCAGCCGGTGTGACGTTTACGTATAACCACACACAGGTGAGCTGAACACACAGGTGAGTCATTCTGAAAACCAACCTGCGGCAGACCTCTCATCAGCTCGTTCAGCAATAGATAAAGATATCTATTTGAAATCTGAAGGTCTTAACTTTAACTGGCTGCTTCTAATGAGGTTTGAACCAGGTTTTGTTCACATTATCTATTTTTTATCCTTTAGTTTATTTGTATGTAGTGATGTGACGTTCTGTATCGAGGCTTCGAAGCGTGTGCCGAGTAATGAAGGGGGCGTTTCCGCGAAGCGCGTATCGAG
>JBAJHX010000051.1:7533185-7553593 GCA_037176925.1 Amniataba percoides
GTGTGTGTGTGTGTGTGTGTGTGTGTGTGTGTGTGTGTGTGTGTGTGTGTGTGTGTGTGTGTGTGTGTGTGTGATGACAGGACCTGTCTCCTGGCAGTGTAGAGGAAGCTGAGGAAGCAGAGCCTGATGATGAATTTAAAGATGCAATTGAGGTAAATATTATTTTTCTCTTTCATTCAGTCAGTTTTTCAATTCAATTTGATCACAGTTCAGTGGGTTTTCATATTTAAACCTTTCTAAATGCATTGCAATTCATCCTAGTGTCTGATTTCTACACATTTTTATATTATGTTGTTTTTTTTTTTTCTTTTTTTCATCAATAAAAGCAAGTTTGCCAAAACATCTCCTTTAAAAACAGGCGACATACATTTTATTTCTGTTGTCGCTTGCAGCTGCTCTGCCTTCTTTGCATGGTGTAGAATATAAACTCTGTGCACACTCTCTGTGGAACAAACTCCAGAAAAAAGGCAGTCCATCGAAAAGTGTGCTGTTGAACATAAACGTTACTGTATTAATGCAGAATCATTCAACAAACATGACTGATGGATAAAAAATCAAATGAAAAGATCTGCAAAGATCTGTTTTAGATTCGTGTCACAGGTGTAGGAACCTGCCATCACCGTGTGAAAAATCCTCCTCTCATGATGTATGTCCTGTTACTGTCTGTTTTTTTCCCTCTGCCATCTTCTGAACTCAGGAGCATTCAGTATCCCTGCAGGTGAGTGCCCCCCCCCATCTGTTTAGCAGAGGCTATTGCACTACCACCCTGTTTACGGTACAACTTCTCCACACATGAACGTTGACTTCATGTGCTGTAAGCTGGTGTCTTGCTGCCCGCCCCTCTGAAGCTTGGTTTTGGGCAT
This sequence comes from Amniataba percoides, assembly GCA_037176925.1. Classification (NCBI taxonomy): domain Eukaryota; kingdom Metazoa; phylum Chordata; class Actinopteri; order Centrarchiformes; family Terapontidae; genus Amniataba; species Amniataba percoides. The sequence goes on from JBAJHX010000051.1 coordinate 7,534,049, forward strand.
GTTTCTGTGCAGTCACACTGAATATCAGTGCTGGTGGGTAACTTTGTTCTCATGTGTCGTTCTGCTTCCTGATTAGGAAACCCCTTTGGTCTTAGTGGTAAGTGGATTTCCCAGAACCTTCCATCCATCCATCCATCCACCCATCCATCCATCCATCCATCTGCTCCTCAGTTTGCTCCCTTGGCACAAGTGTGATAGTGATCATAATAATCACTCACTCATTAGTAATGAGCATGGCCGTGTGTATTGCATTAGTGAGATCAGCTTTTCCTCCCTCAAACCTTGTCAGTAAGATGGGCTCATTAATGTTTTGCAGTGTTTGAGTGTGTGGATTTAAAGCAGATCTTGCTTGGGGCACATTTCTGTATGAAATGACAACATAAGAGAGTTGCTGCTATAGAGTCTAATTGGCAGTGTAGTTGTAGATCTGCTGTTCCTCCTCCCTAAAGGCTCTTTGTCTTTATGGTGGATGGCTTTCTTTGGCCACAAAACGTCTTTCTCGTCCTCTTACTCTTTGGACCTTCGTAGTATGAAGCTGTAGATTCAGTGGATCCCTTCAGTTTTCAGAAGTAGAGCCTTTAACAAATTTTACAAATAAATGTAGACAGATAAATGTAGATGAGTATAGAGGCATAAACTATGCTTATTATATCTTTATGGGGCCAGTGTTAAAGGATATAATAATGACTGATGGATATAATAATATTTTTTTCCTCGGTTCTTTGGGGTGTCCTCATGTTTGGCAGATAGATGAAGACACAGTTATATAATCTGAATACTACACTTGTGTTTTACCACATATTTTCCACCATCGTCCATCTCCCCAGTAATGCTTGTAGTTGCCATCGTCATCCTTGATTTATTTGCCAAACACCTTTAGTCAAACTGGCTGAAATGACTTTTATCCACCTCTGATCCTGGTTTTCATCCTCCAGAAGATGAACATTTACTGTAACTGCCTTTTTCTTTGTCCACCCCCTCCTCTCCTTTCTCCCTCAGGAGGATGATGACGGGCCTCTCGGAGCTCCAGAATATGACACCATCTCTGAAAATGGTCTGTTGAGCCGCAACGAACCAATACGCAGCAAAGTGTCCAAACTGACGGAGAAACTGCGTAAACGCTACCCCACCACCAGCACAGGTCCGTCTGTCTGACTCATCCGCAGCTTCACTCCCTCTGATTTCATGTCATGGATGAATGAGGAATCCAAGTGTCATACTCTGAACAGATGCATTTTATTTTATATTTCATCGCCTCATTTATCTCTCTGTCTTCTTCTGTTAAGGAAACTGTTCTAGCTGCAGTGCTGTCTTCTCAGTGCTGAAGAAAAGGGTGAGACTGAAAACTTGTGACAAGGGCCGGGATATATTTAGGCATCACGTGACCACCATGTTTAATTTTGTCTTGCTGTTTTACTGGCACAAGCTTTACCACAGTGTCTCTTTGTATTACAGAGGAACTGCAGTAACTGTGGCAACAGCTTCTGCTCCCGATGCTGTTCCTTCAAGGTGCTGAGGTCTGTCATGGGGGCAACAGGTGAGCAGGGAAAGAGATTTTTTGTTTGTTATCTTAAAAACAGACTCACGCTAATATTTTAATGTTCACATTACATCATCATGTCTCTCTTGCACTATTCATCTTTGAATTCTGATTTAATCCTCTTCTTGTTTCTTCTTCTTTAGCTCCAGAGGCCCAGAGAGAGACTGTGTTTGTTTGCGCTGCCTGTAATTCTTCTCTCATTAAGTTACAGTGAGAAGGCTTGTGAGTCTTGTCTCCCAGCTGGAAGTCATTCACTGTTCAACCCTGAGCTCAAAGTTACTGAAACCATTACAAATGCCTTGATTTTCAAGTCACGGCTCTTCTGTCTGTCACGATATCTCTCGTGTTGAACTCCAAGACACCCTCCCCCCCCCACGTCTTCACTAGCTGCATCCTTCCTTAGCTACTCGTGTTGCTTATGGGACTTCTACTGTAAAATGTTCAATATTTCCTGTTTCAACTCTCAATGAGGAACTGGACCTAAAGAATCAGTGAGACTTTCTACAGAGCACAATGGCTCCAAACAGCAGCTGTTTCCCTTTGCTGAGCAGAGGGAGGTGCTGGCATGCAGGGACGGAGACCAGGATCGGGCCACTGCTCGCTGACACAAACAAGCTGATAGCTGCCGTTGGTTTTGCTTCTACTTGCTTTGGCTTGCCACAAAGTCGGTTCACTTGAATGTTGATGTCTTCAGGCCTGTGTAGCAGCTGGGGTGCAACGCTGAGAGGACTTTTCTGTGCGAACAAGGCAAAGCCTGACACTGTATGCATCTGGCATGTTTGTATTTTGGTGGCGAGTGTGACGGTGTGAGCGAAAGGCTGTCTGTGCCAACTTGGTTTGATCGGATGAACAAAATAATGGATGTACGACCGAAAGAAGAAGCTCTACACCGGGCTTTGATTGCTGCAGCTGGTCAGCAGTGTCATGTGATTTAGTTCTGGTTTGTCCTTGTCCAGTGTTTTTGATTTACCTTGTTTGTCAGCTGCCTCTGCAATCTACATGCTCCTCTTGATGGTATGCACATTATTTACCAGACCTCAAGTGTACGGGCATTTAATCCGAGAGCAAGGTTCAAGGTTCTGACCCCAAATTTGATTTTAGGTGCAGCTTTGTCACTGAAATTTTGGAAAATGATTAAAAACGTGTGGTTTGCTTTTTGAAATTATGGTATTTCCACCAGCTGGAGGCGCTTACAGGGGGAACAGATATAATATGCCATGAAGTGATAATAACTCTTTGTGGCCTGCAGTGAATCACTTTACATGTTTGATGAGTTGCCCCTGATGGTGTTTTTGAGGGCGGTTTAGCTGAGCAGCTCGGTCTGCTTGCAGTGATCAAACCGGTGCTTCTGTTTGGTCATCACGTTTTTGGACTGTAGCAGCAGCCTATAAATAAAACAGAAAAACTGCCGGAGGTTCCTGCAGCCAGAAGCTTTTCTTCTAACTGGATCAAAGTCGACCCAACTGGATTGAAGTTGTGTGAATGGACTGAACGACCAGCTGAAATTGTCATCAGAGCCTCACACTCTTGCGAGCGGGACTTAAAATCATTGATGATGAGGCATTAAACCCCAATACATGGATCTTGGTGGGAAAGTTGTTTTAATCATGATTCAGACACAGATGATTGTAATAGTTTGCTTTGCTTTTATTGTAATCGTATATAAACTGTTACTATAAATTGTTCTACTATATCTAATATATTTAATTTAAAACCCCAGAAAGTGCAAGTTATTATTTGACCTAATGTTTAATTCTGTATATATTGCCATTATTTTATGGATGATGTATGCCATTAATGAAATAAACTCTCTGATGATTTGATTGACGTAAAGACCAAAGTGGTAAGTATCATCTTTTTCATTTTGAGGTGTCTCAGTTTCTGCTTCAGTCGTATGGAAACAAAATAAGGCCGTAACAAAACATTCATAAAATGATTACCTAATTGTAAAATTTAACACGTACTAGTGTAATGACATTTAAATACCACAGAATTCTGAGCATATTGATGGAGCAGGTTTTTATACGTGATGTTGGCGTCTGACTTTCACAAGTCAAACTTGAGCAAATGAAGAACCTTAACAGTTTGTTTTTTTTTAGCCCTGAGAATATATCTGCTGTATGTTTTATATTAAAAGCTATAAGGATTCAGAGTGGACATGCTTCTGGTGGTGCTAATCTGGCAACTGGTTTCACTTTCAAAGTCCTGCAAAGACTTGCTGTGAACGCAGAGGAGCCCTGCACAGCTGAAGAGCCAGATTTCTCCCTGAGGAGCCGCTGGAGACCAAAACCAGAGCAAAAAGAGGGTGAACAGACCACCTGGTGTCAATGTTGAACCACATCTGTTTGTAAATCAGTTTAAAGCAGGCCTGACTCTGCTCTCACACACAATGGGCCTTTAATTTTCACGTCACAGCAGGAAATACACAGCTTTGACTGTTTAAAAAAAGACAGCTGACTGTCGTACAGCGCGCTGCTCTGGTTTCAGGCTCCTCCTGCAACAACACACCTGTGACAGCTGAAGCTCTCAGAGGCAGCAGGAAGCCGTCAGCTGTGGCCACTGTGCGGACACAAGCCCCGCCCCAATCACAAGCGCCGCCCCCATTACAGACCCCGCCCCAACACCAAGCCCCGCCCCTCCCTGTCCGCCCCGGTGTCCCACTAAATCGTCTCGGCGCGCGCAGGACTCGTCCCCGCGGATACGGATGGCAACATGGCGACAGAGGTAAGACGGCCGCTTCTCCCGTTTCCTCTCGTGTTTCCTCCATGTTTCCTCCATGTTTCCTCTCATGTTTCCTCTCGTGTTTCCTCTCGTGTTTCCTCTCATGTTTCCTCTCTTGTTTCCGGTGCCGCTGTGTCGGTCAGTGAGGATCAAAGCGCCGCATCATGTCGGTCGGTTTCTCTCGCAGCTCGTGTTCAGAGGTTTGAAAGAAAAACGCAAAGAGCTGCAGAGAGCAGCTCTGTTTGTCTGCTGAGACGCCCCGTTAATCCGGTGACAGGCCGGTGTGTGTGTGTGTGTCGATACGGACCTCACACACACACACACAGCCTTCAGCACCATGGACAGCAGCTCTGACCTCCCTCGCTGCTCCGCCTGTGCTTTGTTGTTCAAAGAGAGAAAGAAGGTGATGTTTTACCTGAAACACATTTCTACATGCTCACCGAGTCCAGCAGCTCAAACCCTGAAGATGACAGAGACAGAGAGAGAGAGAGAGAGAGAGACAGTTTCTCTTTGAATCTGTCTCTCCTCCGTCTGATCGATCTGCTGTGAGGTGTAGTGAAATGTTGTCCCATCTCCAGTTTTACTCCCCTGTAAGACAGTGTGTGTGAGTGTATGTGTGTGTGTGTGTGTGTGAAAGATAGTATGTCCCTGCTGGGAGCTGCTCCAACACAACACAGCAGAAAGTGAACCGGGTAGTGATCGATCTGCTTGATCTGCTCCGTCACTGCGGATCAGCTGCTGTTTGGACACATTACGAGTGAACAGGTGCTCCGAGGGGAGCCTGTCTCTCTCTGAGGACTCATTAAAGGTGTACTGTATCAAACCTCATCATATCTGTGTGTGTGTGTGTGTGTGTGTGTGTGTGTGTGTGTGTGCGTGTGTGTGTTTCATCCTCCACAGTTCCACAATCTGCAGGAGTTGAGGCACAGCGCGTCTCTGGCTAACAAAGTCTTCATCCAGAGAGATTACAGCGAAGGAACCACCTGCAAGTTTCAGACCAAGTTCCCCTCGGAGCTGGAGAGCAGGGTGTGTATCTGCAGCCGTCACAGTGTGTGTGAACACAAACATTCATGATGCATGGCAGAGACGTCTGTGAGGCTTCAGTTATCAGTTTATTGAATTAATCTTACCAATGATACCAGTGATGGAGGCCTTTCTCATCACGTGTGATGAAATCCATAATTTTCTGTTGGTTGCAATATGTGCTAATTATTTTATTTATTCATTCAGTCATTTTTGATTTATTATTCTTCTAGAAAAAAGATTCATTACAACAGTAACACAGACTTTTTTTTACTTTTGAAATTCCATCTATATCTGCATAAATATGTGAATACGACACAGAAGAATGATCATTAGCAGATAAACAGTTAGAAACGAAGACATTACAAAAAGATCTCTGGAGAACACCAACAGCAGATGTTTACAAAATTAGCTCAGTAATGACAAAAACAAACTGCCATCAGCTTTTCCAACGTTTCACACGCCATCTCTACCAATCAAGTTTGAGCGTAACTGATCCAACCTGCCGCTCACACGTTTCTGCAGATTGAGCGGACGCTGTTTGAGGACACTGTAAAGACGCTGAATAATTACTACGCAGAGGCGGAAAAGATTGGAGGCCAGTCCTACCTGGAGGGGTGTTTGGCCTGTGCTACAGCGTATCTCATCTTCCTGTGCATGGAGACGCGCTACGAGAAGGTCAGACTGGTGATCCTGATGCATTAATGCGGTCGAGCGATGCTGATTAACATCTCTGGGATCACGTACCGTTTGTCTGTGTGTGTTTCAGGTGCTGAAGAAGATTGCCAAGTACATTCAGGAGCAGAACGAGAAGATCTACGCTCCCAGAGGGCTGCTCATCACGGACCCCATAGAAAGAGGAATGCGTGTCGTATCCTTACTCAGGTTTTTAGGTCACAAAGGCATTCATCTGTACTGTGTGTTTAACCACATTCAGCAGACTCTTGGTCCCTAACAGCTCTCCTGCAGATAGAGATCTCCATCTATGAAGACCGGGGCTCCAGCGGCTCCAGCTCAGGGAGCAGCTCGGTGTCTGGCAGCACCGCTCGATGACTCTGTGACATCCACGTCCTGCCCTGATCAATCACAGCCCTGCAGGAGAACTTCAGTCCAACACTTTACCCATAATCCCAAAGCTACGCTCACACAAAGGATTCACTAGCTTTTAATGAGGAGATGCACGGTGCTTCTGACGTGCCATCGCTCCCTCAAGTTGTTGCTAAAAACACTTCAGTTGTCTGTTGTGCATGCGCTGACAAAGTCGTGCTCCTGTCAGGTGCAACGTCGCAGTGAAAAGAAAAAAAAACAACATTTAGGCAGTAATGCTTTGTGTGATCGTACGTCAGCTTCCCGCCTGTCCTCTTTGAAGTTACCACAGCAGTGTGTCATCTGGTGGGTGAGAAAAGAGCTGCAAGGACGTGAGAGAGGAAAGAAGAGCTTTGAGGGTGCAGCGAAGACCACAAACCTCACCAAACCTCATACCTCAGCCCCCACAACCCCTCCCCAATCACACTGGACTGAACTCATCACTGTTAGACTCTGCACACCAGGTGAGAGCAAATCTGAGTCGGATGCACAGGTTTCTGAGTAGGAAGTTTCACCTCCCCAGAGCACAGATCCAGTGTACAAACAACCTCTCCCACCATCACTGCTGATACATCATGATGTCTGGTCGCAGATGAATGTCATTCAGCCCGTCCATGTATATTATGTAGCAGATCTTCCATATTTCTCATGTGAAGCCTGTATTGTATTTGTTAGGCACACAAACACAGACACATGCACAAATGACTAAGTACTAACCTCCTGGTTTCAACAAGTGAGACCAAATTCTTCCTAAATTTTGATTATGCAAAGATGTACTGTGCATGAAATGCAGTAGTAAGTAGACAAAGGATGGGTCAAAAAGTCTTCCTGAATCTCACCTGTAGTGTAAGTGTTAAAATACACCAACCCCTCCTTGATTTCTGAACACACTTCCAAAGAACAACAGCTGCCAAACACCTGGCTCACAAATGTGAATGTGTCTCTTACTAAGATGACATTTTGTGCAAGACCAAACTTTTCGTACTGCTTGTTGTTTGATACACATGCAATGAGTATACTAAACGACTGGTGTCAAGTAAAAACTGTTTCATCACAGCAGCACAGAGCCTGTCTTTTTTGTTACTGAGCTCTAAAACTACTAAACACACCTTTGCTATGGCAGGGAAAGCACAGCTGTTTGTAGCATTAATCCTTACTACATCCAGGTGTGACATTAAACCTGCGTGCACAGTGAACAGGAACTGGAAAGCTGTTTTTAATAAAACTGCACTAATCAACATTTTTATATAAATAATGGGTCAAAATCTTCATATAATCTGAAAGGGCTGCTTAAAGGGATTGCATCAAAATAATTTCCACTCTGCAGCTCCTCTGAGGTTTTTTAGCATTTTTAGCACTTATGTTTTATGCAACTTTGCCATTTTCCTTCAGTCTTATCGCTCTTATCACTGTTGGGGACTACCTGGGGAACATAATGGAGCATTTAGCAACTAAAGAGCCACAGATTTACCTCAGAAGCTGGTGGAGACCAAAAGCAGAGCAAGCAGAGACTCATTATTGGACTCTCATTAATCAGGCCTTCAGGTGAATGATAATTTAGCGGTGTAACTGCTGGATATTTAAACAGGCATCTCTTTGCTAACACTTCAGCTGTTTCGTTTGGTGAACGTTTGTTCTGATGCCCCCGTGTGGCCTAAAGAACAGTCTCGGGTGCTTTAATGTTAATTACACATATATTTGACATGCCACCAATGCTATCACATTAGTTATTTAAAAACAGGCAAAAGGAAATTTATTTAATGCACAATAGGTTCTTTTCTCAAAAGACATTACATACTTTAAGATGATGCTGACAAGCTTTGGTCAGGAATCCTCCCTCATGTTTGCATGCTTGACTAAATATACAACACTGCAGGTCTGTGAGCTGGTAAAGCCCAAACTGATCCCATGTTTTCAGTCTTCAGGACATGGGGGCTGCTGCATGCACTCAGCTCTCTGCAGAAAACAGCAAACGTACAGACTGCAGCTCACACACTCAGATATGCATTCACTGTGTCACATGAAGTCAAGTCTCTCAGCGAATGGCTGTTCCATGGCTGTGGTGCTGGATTAAAGGCTGTCTTACTGTGAAATCGTTACCCTCAAGACTACCATCCCCTGAGATCTGCCAGTGCAGAGAGCACCATGATGCACTGTAGGAAAACCGCCTTAAAACAGGAGGCTTCAAACGCCGAGACAGAGGTGGAGCGGATGCCATTGTAAAATGGAGCAAGCGCTGCGTGAGCGGAGGGACAGAAGAGAGGAGAGCAAGAAAAAAAGAGGAGACAAGTAGAGGCAGACATCAGATTATGACAGCACAATACAAATGTTTGAAACTGATGGCAAATGCTGTCACGTACAAACAAGATGAGAAAAGGAAGAAGAGAGGCGTGCAAACACAGGACGGGGAATCAAGGAACGTAAAATCTTTCCCTTGTACAGAAAGTCCTTTTTGATTATTCCACAGTTCATGTGCTGTTTTAATGAAAACACAGTTCAACAGATATGATTTGTTTGTACATACGAAATGATAATCTGACCATTTTGATTTGATGTGTTTTATTCAGGGCACATAAAAATCCTAACCAAGCAGAAGCAGTGAAACGAAAACATTAACAGTTAAAGAGAAATAAGAGACACAAGACTATTAAAACTACTCATAGAGTAAAGAAAACAGGAAGGCCTAAGTATCCAGCACCATCAGTTTCATTATTGTTTTCCACTGCAATTTCCATTGCATTTCAAGAGATTTTCCTCACAGACCTGTAGAAACATAAACATTAAGGAAAATTAAATAAAAAAGAAAAAATATATTTTAAATCATTTGATTAATTCTGGTAAAGATTAAATATTTTCTTACCTGCACAGCGGCCACTCTTTACAGCAAAACCTTGACCACACTGGACAGAAAGAAGAAAGAAATTCACTGGAATTCAGATTCCTTTTTGTCCCACAGCAGGAAATTTACAGCGCAACAGCAGCGAAAACACACAGAGGAACATTCAGTAATGCATAGAATAAAATAAGAAAAAATAATACATATAGAAAATAAAAAATAAAAACTAAGAATGAAAAAAAAAAGTTCAAAATAAAAACCATTCAACCAAATACGTTGATTCATTTCAGTTTTACAGGCAAACTGCTGCTGATCCGATCAGAAGCATAACTGACTGACTGAACGCTGACGCGACGATCTGTTGATATTTGGAGGTCAAACTGCTGCTAACTGAACCGAACCTGACAGTGAAAGTGAAAGGCTGCAGGTGATGGGTTGGTCTGCTCATAATTCAGGCCGTAGATCCGCTCTGCGTACCTGCGTGTCATTGGAAAGCACGGAGGGCTCCCCCTCGCTGGGATAAGCCACCTCCACCACCGAGTTCATCTCAGCAGGCTGCAGCGTTCGAGTGGTGAAGCTGCCGTCTGGCCAAGAGACCTCGAGTACGGTCACGCTGTCAGTTCCTGGGAGTTACAGGCAGAAAAATCACTGAGCATCACACAATCATCGTCACACGTTGAAGGAACAGTTGTGATTTGAGGAAATATTTGCTGGAAGAGTCACTTTAAGTTTGATGCTAGAACCAAAAGGTGATGAGATCAGTTTTCGTAGCTTAGCAGGAAAACATAAAGGCTGACTCTGACTATTGTAAAGCTGCCAGGAAACGGAGACTGAATCGGAGACTGAAACGGAGACTCTGCACAGAAACGCAGGACGATGGATAATCTGTTAGTCAAGAAATCATTCATTATCCATCCATCCATTATCCATCCTGCTTATCCTGATCCTGACTCAGGATCACGGCGGTGCTGGAGCCTGTCCCAGCTGTTTGTCCCCACTTCTTGTCCCTGCTAAGCTAAGCTAAACTAATCTGGTGTCTATCTTCTCATGTAACTCTCAGCAAGAGAGCGAAAAAATAGACTTCCCAAAATGCTGAACTGTTCCTTTAAGCAAGCATGGCCTAATGAGAACAAAGTGTAGATTTAGTTTAACACTTGAAATTGAGCTTTTATCGCAGAGTAGCTTTTATCTGAGTTATATGTTGGAGTGAAGTGGAAAAGGAAGTTACCTAAGCCAAAGTGTGCGACGGGCTCCATCTCACACAAGTACCCCGAGCCTCCGTCAATGATGCGTGTGTGAGCTCCACTCTGACTGGTGAAGGCTGTCACCTTGGCGCCGCGGGCAAAAGAGCCAAACTGCGTGCGAGGGATGACCCGCAGCCAGTTGTTGGTGGAGCCCTGATGAGGTTTGACAGTTTTAGGCTCACTACAAACAAACATCAGCGGTGGAAGGTGACCAAGTAGATTTACTCAAATAAATCTTCTTCTTAAGTACAGTTTTGAAATACTTGTATTTGAGTATTTCTATTTTATACTCCACAACAGGAAAGATTATCCTCCACTACATGTATCTGACAGGTGGAGTAACCTTTCAGATTCACATGTTAAATTGAATCTGTTAATGTATGCAGTTAAACTAATGCATCAGTATGAACAATCTCATAATATTTTCTACACTCATTCACAGGAGACATTTTACTGCAGAAGTACTTATATTTTTTTTATCTAACTGCAAATGCTTTCAATTAAGGGTTTGTACTTGTTTTCCCATTTCTGTATTGCTACTTTCACTTTTTACTGAAGGTTTTTTCCACCACACACACACACACACACACACACACACACACACCTGTGTAACCTTGAAGACAGAGATTGGCTGCTGGGCGCTCTCTCCGTGAGCCAGCAGCAGGTCCAGCTGTCCGTCCCCGTCCAAATCTGTCACAGTGCCACCTGTCCAAAGCAGAGAGACGGCGAGCTTTCACTGCGCTGACCTACATAACGACTCCACGCGCTGTTTATCTGACAGCTGTGTGTGCCTGTAAATCTCAGATGTGCCACATATCCATGTCAGGCTGCAACATTTTGAGAGCAAAACTGATGAAAAACATGTCCTGTGGTCTGAGTTCAGACATGGCTGACCTGTCCCTCGGCCTGTTGGCTCTGCAGCATCTCCCACGTTAAGCTCCTGGATCAGAGGATCTGCACCAGCTCTCCTCGACACCCTGCAGACAAACACAGTCTATAAAACAACCTGATAATGATGTGAACTATGACCCATAAACTGATGCTTCTCATGAGATCTCAAGTTTGCAGAGATGTTACCTGAACAGCCTGTTGGGGGCGTCGCCTCTGTAAGCAATGTTGTTGAAAAACACCTCCAGCTCCTTGTCATTGTCGAAGTCGGCAGCGATGACTGTGCGAATCGGTGATGGAGTTGCAAATCCTCCACTGGCAATATTCTGCACAAGAGAACAACCACTTAAGGTTAACCAGAGTCTTTTTTGGTGTGTCGCCAACTCTGACTGATTTCCTCTCTTACCCGGAATTTGGAGTCGCTGCCCTGCAGGAAAAGTCTGTGTGGGCCGTTCCAGTTGCCGTACACAATGTCTGTCTTTCCGTCACCATTGAAGTCAGCGAGTGCGACTCCTCTGCCATGCTGGTACCGGTCTTCCACACCTGCAGACACAGAGTTGAAAGCCTTAGTGCTGTGAGTGCTGGGAAAAGTAATCTGAAGTGTATTGGGACAGGAATTCTTTTTAAAACCCATCAAAGATTGGGAAGTTTCACTGGCGACTCCTAGTGGTGGTGTCAGAAAAGAGATTCAGCTCATATGGCCGAGACTAGCAGGCCTGAAAACACAAGAGGGCATGAAACTGATTATTTGATGTGAATCTAAAAGTATGAGCTGCCGTTGCCTTGGGAACTAATAACTGTACTCAAGGATGACATACAACACTACACACCAGTATTTCCACTTCCTGTTTCACTCTCACCTGCCTTTCTGGCCATATCAACAAACGTCCCGTCTCCATTATTCTTGAACAGGAAGTTTGGGCCATTCTCGTTGTCACAGAAAACGTCGGACCTGGACTGGCTCAGGATCGGTCCGACCACGACACCACGCCCACCTGCGTGACAAACAGCACATGAAGGCCTCACACTTCAAACATCACAGACTTCACCTCTTGACCTGCCTCCCGACCTGTGAACTTGTTGACCCCGGCCTGGGGGGCCACATCAGACAAAGCGACGACGCCCTGCGACACATCACTGGCGGCCTCGTCCATTTCCAGGAGAGCGTGGGGGCCGACGCTGCCGCTGGCATAGTTGGCCACGTAGATTGAGTAACGGCCTGTTCCCTGCAGAGCAACAGCAGGCGGGAGAGCGTAAAGTTGTGAGTGAAAAGATGAGATAGAGAGAGTGAGATTTGAAGGTTCAGACTGTGAAACTTTAAACTCACCTTTCTGTCGACACATGCGACCGAACGTCCCGCCATGCGGTTGGCAACGCCGCGGCGCACATTGAGCTCATCGCTCAGAAGGTCCTCAAAGCGGCCGTTCCGAAACTTGAAGAGTTTGTCTGTGTAGGTTGCTCGGCCTGCGTGAAAGAGTCAGTCGTCACAAGGGAAAATGATTGCAAGCTGGGGCAAAAGTTTGATTGCATAACGATGTGCTGCCTACCTGAGTAGGCGTTGTTGGTGTTGAGGAAGTAGATCTCCTCGCGTCCGTCTCCATCCACATCGCAGGCAGTGACTCCGATGGCGTTTCCCGCCACGTCTCGCAGGGCGTAGTACGGAGAGTTGCTGTCGTCAATAGCAATGTTCAGCAGCTTGCTCTGAGTGCGATCGTACTTCAGTACCAGGTTGGGCCCGTTGTATCTGAGAAAGCACATCACAGGTTTGATTTGGTCACGTAACGAACACCCCAGGCGACTGACTGCGTGCTGTCGACGGTGCTTTACGCTCACCCTGCCACAACCACCTCCAGGTCACCATCACCGTCCACGTCTGTAACAGCCATCCCATAATTGAGTTGTGTGGGATTGTTGACGCTGTCGGGGGCGAGAACGGTCTGTGTGACGACCTGAAGCATCGGCTCCGAGCTCTGAGCATGGGACTGACGCCAGAGGCCGAGCAGGAGGAGCAACAGGCGGGAAGCCCACATGGCTGCAGCCTGGTGGACACAGGGCGGACATGATGCACAATTATGACGTAATGACCGCGTACTCACACCAGCATCAGCATCCTTCAGATGCTTTATAAAGTGCCCGTTCAGCCTCACACAAAACCTGTATAATAAGGGGAAGTCGACCAATTTAAGACATTTTTAACAATTTTTAATGAGTCTCCCACCTTCCTGAAAATGCACACTAAATTTCTAGATTTCTCCATAATTATGTAATTAAGGTTGCGTTTAACAATTATTTTGTAAGGTTATTCAATTAATACTACCAAAAATCAAATTTTTTGCAAGAATAACTGACGGCAAAAAATGCAAAGATGGTTATTACAATAGTTGCAAATAGATTTTGATTAATAATCCAATCAACTAAACGACTTTTTTTTGCAAAACCTTCAAATTTGGGTGTTACAATCACTCAGGTAACTGAGGTAAAACATAAATAGGTATCGGAACTAAATGTAAATAACATAAAATCACAGTTCTCTGCTCCTCAAAGCAATCCTGCATTTACTAACACCTGCACAGCAATGTTGCATTTCAAGACAGAGTCAGTGCACAGATATAAAATAACATGCCTCTGCCTTCTGACGTCGGTCTTACCTGGCCTTTGTGCAGAGACGGTGAGTCCTCACTGCAGGTCTGTTTTCGGATCATCTCAAACATCCTGCAGCTTACACAACTTGTGCTTTTAAAGTTTACGAAACATCTTGTGTAACGTGCAGGAAACCGTCCAATCAGCGAGGACCTGCGTGACGCTCCACCAATGGCAGAGCTGCGTTTCCGTGCCTGTGCGCGTGAGAGGCGGAAGTCCGCGCTGTGTTGTAGGCGCCACCCTACAAACATCACTGAGATGGCAGATTCGGGCGAGGGCGCGTCGTGTCCTACCGGAGCAGAAATGCTCAGCATTAAAGACGATGAGTACTTGAATTAAAAACAAACTCGACACTGAACAAACGCGCTCACGTAGTCCTGAGTGCTTCCGCCGCAGCGCCGCACAAGAACGACACTTCCCAGAGTGCTTTGTGTTGGCTGTCTGTCTGCGTCATTAGTGCGACGCAAATCTGTTTCTAAACAAACCAAACACGGGTGAGCAGCAGGAGCGACCATCAGCATATTCAGTTGTTTTTAAAAAGTGAAATAAAGAAGTCAGTGAAGATAAATGTTCGGCGTGTTTTCTCGATGTTTGCTGATGTAAGCGGGATCTTTGACTGATCGAAACCTCAACGAAGCTCGTTGGCTACTTTGGTAAGCTAACAGCAGTGTGTTCACTTTTCTCTCTGACTGCGCGACTCTTCTCTGGGCGATGCAGCCACAGATTCATCCTGCCGTTTAAGTCAGGACTCGTTTGAAAGTCTGATGATAATCTTGTTATTGTTCTTGTCCCGTTACCTTCCCTGCTGTGCTCCAGATGTGTGAACATCCTCTCACAATGGAGCTGGATCAGCCGAAAGCAGACTGTGCTCCAGCCCAGCCGACACCCCCGCCTCCATCTCAGCCGAAGAGGCCGAGCCAGGCTCTGTACACCCCCAAGCAGCGAGCTCAGGCCTCCAGAGACAAAGCTCAGGCTCAGGGAGAGGTGAAGCCGAGGCCCAGGCCTCGCTACACAGACAAGGCCAGGAAGAACGCCAAGAACAAGAAGAGCAAGGCTGGAGAGCTTCCCGACGTGAAGGACGAGCAGCTACATGATCCAGATGTGCAGACCAATGGACAGCCGGACTCCACGGCGCTGCAGGAGCAGACAGATGCTGCCACGCAGCTGGACAAGACGTCACCTCAGGAAGAGGAGGAGGAGGAGGAGGAGGAGGGAGAGAGCTGGGACACCTTGTTCAATGATGACGGAGACTGTCTGGATCCGCACCTGCTGGAGGAGGTGAGAGCTTGATGTGGATCCGAGTGATCAACATTCACAAACACTCACCAGCAGTTTTTAAGCAGTTTTTATTTGTACACGTATAAAAAACCTATTCAGCCTAAGAAGTCAGCTAATTGAAGACAACATAAAGTGAAGTTATGATTCAGACCTGATGTGCTCTGCTTTGTCACCCTGTCATGTTCTTTACCCTTCAGCTGTCTTTGAAGGAGGGTCGGAAGAAGGAATCGATCCAGCAGTCCAGGTTTGATTACTACAACATGAACCGGGGCGATGACGACGAAGACGACATCGACCTCAGCGAGGACGAACTTTCTCACATTGTGGAGATCTACGACTTCCCCTCAGAGTTTAAGACCGAGGATCTTCTGAAGTTATTTCAGTGCTACCAGTATGTAGAAATCACTGTGCTACAAAACTGCTGCTAAGCTTTTAAAAATCTAGGACTATGATACAACTATAATACGCTCCCTTTTCCCACCTGCTGTGTGTTGGACTCTGCAGTATCAGTTTTACCTTCTTGTGGATTTTATTCCATGTTGTTTTGGGTTTTTCCTTTCTTTGACTTCTTGATGTGCTTTCAGACAGAGAGGCTTTGACATCAAGTGGATTGATGACTCGCATGCCCTGGGCCTCTTCTCGAGCCCCATAGCAGGTTAGTGAACTGCTGCTTCATATGATGCATCATCTCCTGCAGGAAATGTTATTGTAGTGATGTTTTTCCCCACCACAGTGGAAAAGTATTAGTGAAGAGGATCAGTGGACTCTGGCAGACCAACTCTGATAAAAGCCAACAGTTTTAATGTTAAGTGGTTTTAAGCTGTAAGAGGAAACCCATTTGAATCTCTATTTGACATCATCTTAAAAGTTTTCAGTCGTATATTTTAATAACACGAAAGAACACGCAGACTTTTGCTATTTGTATTTTTTTCTCTTGTCAGCCCGTGAAGCTTTAAGATCCAAAAATCCACTGGTGAAGCTGCGACCACTCTCCAAATCCTCCTCCGCTACAAAGGCCAAAGCCCGTAGCTGCTCAGGTACAAGTACAGCCGTCTGCCTCTCTCCCTCTAAGTTTGTCTTCTTCTTCTCACACATTTAAAGATTATCATCACGTTTCCATCTTTATTTTCCTTTGCTCCTCTCCCATCCTAGACTACCTCCTGCCAGCTAAAGAGAGACCTCAGACGAGTGCAGCGTTGGCTCGCAAGCTTGTGATCGGCGCCCTCGGCGTAAAGAGCAACCTGACGAAGGAGCAGCGCGAGGCGGAGAGGAAGAAACTCCAGGAAGCCAGAGGTTTGTTACTGACAGAAATGTTCAGTTCATGAATTGAGCTGTTTTCTGTTCTGTGTTCAGCAGAAGCTTCTGGGCTTCCTGCTGAAGTGAATAGTGGGTTTAATGTGGGTTGAACACATTAGAAAAGAAACACGACTTTCAAGTCAGCTTTCCCGAAATGAATAGATATTAAAAATAAAGCAGTTCTCATCTGAATGTCCTTGTTTTTGCATCACCAGGTTTCACCCACAAGTGGGAGCTGTTTTTACACTTTACAGGAGAAAATGGAAAGTGTAGTTGTAAGTTGATACCAAGAGAAGTTGCTCTCTGTCGAGAACAGGTCTATAATCAGTAGGGCAGCCATTTCCTTCACAGATGGAACATAAGTATATATGCACACAAACCACAAATGGCTGTCCACTGAACAGCCAGTCAGGAAGTCAGAGGCTCGAGTATAGAAAGTTAAAAAAAGCTCCTTTGTTCTTAGCACGGGCACGCTGCTGTTTTTTATTCATGATCACAACAGGCACAGTGAGCATCGCAGCGGGAGAGCATCGTGTGCTGAGTCGCTGCCACGTGTGGCCGCTTCAGTTACGGCTCCTCACTTTCCAGCATGTGGCAGCGATACAGATTTAGAGCAAGAGATGACATTCGCCTTGTTTAGTTTACGGCTCATGCTGATTGATATGTGGAACTATGTCTCTGTGATTTATCTTTCAGAACAAAAGCGTCTTGCAGCCAAACAGAAGGAAGATGCCTGGGAGGGGAAGTGACTGGACACCAAAGTACCCCCCATCTTCCCCGTCTGTATTTTTTGTTTGTTTGTTTTTGGTTTTTTTTAGATTCCTTGATTCAGCAGAGGCTGAAGTCTTCACTGTTTCTCTCCACTGGCCACTCCTTCTTACCACTGCACTTCCCAGAAATGGATTTCCACCATTTTTTTCCCTCCTTCTTGCCACCGTCCTTCACCAAGTGTTACTAAACGTCTCTTCATCCACGCTCTGTTTCCGCACAGTGTTGCATCAGATCAGAATTTCTGTCTTTCCTTCACTCGTCTTGATGTTCTTCCTTCTCCATCCAGCGACTTTTAACAGAGCCAGCTCACCTGGACCCGCTGTCTGCAGTCTTGACCATTTGTAAAGAGTAACTTTGAAATAATTATTTTTTTTTAATCGATCAGATGTCTCGTGTTCATTTTGTATGGATTTTTAAAAACTCTTTACCCAGATTACCCAGTAAATCTACCTGTAAATGTGATGACAGCAAAGTTTTCTGTTAAAGGTCCCGTAATATGGTACATCATCTTACTGTATGTGAAGACATTTGTTGAGATCAGACTGAGTGAATTAAAAGTTGTATCATTTTAAAAAATGTTTACAGTCTCACTCGCTTTTACCAAAATCTGAGCTCGGCATGCTAAACATTTTTTGAGAAGCTGGTTCTGTCTGTCAAAACCTCAAAGTGTATATATTCTGTTTTTGTGTGCTCGTCTGAATACATCTGAATTGAGAGGTTGTTCAAGCGGGACTGATGAGGACAACAATAAGATTGTTCTTAATTCTGAAAACCAAAAATCATCATCACTGTTGATTTTCCCTTCGCCTCAATTGCCAGTCAGCCAGTCTGGGTCGGTTTTGGTGAGAAAATATTGTGAACTCTGAGACTTCAGTAATGTTCTCCCATGTTCATGTTCAGAAAGAAGCACAGTAATGTGTGAAGGCAATATTTTGTGTCAAATAAATGAAGTCGGTGCGTCTGGAAGCTGCATCGTGAGCTGTGCCGGCTCTTAAAGTGGCTCCACGGCGACAGATCTCAGGTCAGTAAACTGTAACTCTAACCATAACCTAACATGGTCTGTTAGTCAAGAAAATTCAGCAACACATCTTTCAAACTGAGAGAGAAAAGAAGAAAAGAAAATTTCAAATTCCATATGCTGTGTTTCATTCCTGTAAATTTGAGATTTTGGACATAAAAAGCTTTCACTGTAGAGAGATAGTGTTTTTTTAATTAGATGCGTAACTTCAACCGCAGTTTCCCTGTTCGGAGTCAAAATTCAGCCTCCTGAAACATTCAGACTTCTGTGACAGCTGGAGGCCGCTGGCTTCACACAGCCAACCACAGGCCGTGTGGCACTGCACCTCCTTCACCTCCTCACACAATAATTAAGCCTCGTTCTCACAGCTTGGAGAAAGAGCTGCAAATTTGTCATCTGTTTGACTGCAAATGACTGAACTTTACATCAACTTCAGACTAAAATGTGCTTTTACCTTTAGTCCTCACTGTTGGTGGACATGTTAACACAGTAATACGACAGATTACTGGTTACATACGTGTTTGAAAAGGTGAGGATTCATATGAAAACATCATGTTGCCTGCAGACCTCGTTTAATTAGAGTACTTGTGAGATTCAACTCCACCACTACAATCTATCCAAGTCAGCGCAGTCCACTGCTGCTGTGAGGAAGCTCGTCTGTACAATTGTTAAGATCGTTGGCTGAGACGGGCGCCACGTGGCTCATTGTGGACTAATTAAAGTGCTGCAGCCTCAGAGGAGGCACCGTTATATATTCACTGTTTGAGGTCTTTTAAAAACTATATTTCACACTGAGCACTTTCTGCAGGTATTAATCTAATCTAAGATTGCTTGTTTCTAAAAAAAAAAGGTATTTGTACACAGAAGCATTTGGAGTGATGCATTAATGTTGTTTGCTCGTAAATCATTCAGTCTCCCTGGTAAAGCTGATGAAAATGCTGCAGGGCAAACAGGAGGCCTCAGTCAGTGAAGAAATATTAGCTTTTATTTATGGCTGCTGTAACACCATTAGCCATTTACACCACGTGAAGGTGAATGTGCCAAGGTGATGACATCTTTAAAATTTATTTTACGCCACATCACCAAAATCTCTTTCAAAGATTAAAAATAGACACAAAATGTTCTGCATGTTCTTCCCTTAAACCTGAACTTTTCACTTTTAGTTTTGTTTCTAAACAGGTGAAGCCTCATTTCAGCTGGTCTC
>JBAJHX010000051.1:7553693-7568693 GCA_037176925.1 Amniataba percoides
ATGTTCTTCCCTTAAACCTGAACTTTTCACTTTTAGTTTTGTTTCTAAACAGGTGAAGCCTCATTTCAGCTGGTCTCTGCAGGTCTCTGCTGGTCTCAGCAGCTCTCAGCGAGTCTCAACAGGTCTCTGCAGGTCCCAGCAGGTCTTTGCTGGTCTCAGCTGGTCTCTGCAGGTCTCTGCAGGTCTCTGCAGGTCTCTGCTGGTCTCTGCTGGTCTCTGCAGGTCTCTGCTGGACTCAGCAGGTCTCTGCTGGTCTCAGCTGGTCTCTGCTGTTCTCAGCTGGTCTCAGCTGGTCTCAGCTGGTCTCTGCAGGTCTCTGCAGGTCTCTGCAGGTCTCTGCTGGTCTCTGCTGGTCTCTGCTGGTCTCAGCTGGTCTCAGCTGGTCTCAGCAGGTCTCTGCTGGTCTCAGCTGGTCTCTGGAGGTCTCTGCTGGACTCAGCAGGTCTCTGTTGGTCTCTGTTGGTCTCTGCTGGTCTCAGCAGGTCTCAGCAGGTCTCAGCTGGTCTCAGCTGGTCTCAGCTGGTCTCAGCAGGTCTCTGCTGGTCTCAGCTGGTCTCAGCAGGTCTCTGTTGGTCTAAGTGCACACGTGACTTTCTCTTTCATAACCTTCTTACATGACTTCCAGTGGGATAAAGCCGAAGGGGCAGATTTTCGTAGTCAGTGCCAGAACAGAAGTGGACCTCCCTGCGCTCTGTTGTTGTTGCAGCTCAGCTGTGTTCACAGCCTGTAGTTGTTCTTCACCATCATCGTGTGAGATCTGAACCCTGCCTATAATCTCATCCTTTGCTGTGGCTTCACGAGGGGGTGATGTGCCACAGAGCAGCTTGCTGGGTGCCTCACACACAATCATTAGATTAACTACACAAACACAAACCACTACTGAGAAGGTCGAAGCGCCAACTCTGCCCCAGACGAGCTGCACAGAAACGCTGTTATGGAGCAAATGAAATGTGAGACATGGTCCAAATGAAGGAATAATCTAATGTCCCACCACAAGAAAGGACTGTGGCAGTGCAGGGTGGTGCGTTTCCTAGCAGCAAACACTGTCAGAAAACACATCTTACATCACACTCATCCCCTCTTAAAACTCAAAACTTTTCCACTAACGACACGTTCAGAGTCTGATCTCCACCTGAGCGATCAGGAGTGTCTTAACAGATTATGAGGAATCCATGCAGGGTCTCTCACTGCTGGAGAACAGCTGTCTTTGTTCTTCTTCTTCTTCTTTGGTTTACATTTTTGCAGTTATTCAGCGAGCAGGTTGACCTGCAGTCAGTTCTTTCATAGTTTTTATCACTCAAATCCTCTGCATATTTACTTAGATGGCCTTCTGCTCTAAAAATGTCAAATAACTTGAATTTTTCCACAATTTATTTTCACAAATTGGCCAGAAACTGCCAATCATCTTAATCTTTAAAAGAGGTCATTTTCTAAAAACTTACTAACTAAACTAAAAACTGATCTGAAATCTGAGACACTTGTTCAGGAGTTTTCACGAAGCTTACGTTAGCTTACGGTGCATTGTGTTGTGCCACAAATGCAAGCTGTTTAAATCTCGCAATTGGCTTCATGGATTTGTACTAAATTTGGCGTGGATGCTCTGAGGTCATGACTCAGTCAGTTTGGTAATGATGGATTCAACTAGATGTCGTGTCTCACAGCATATCTACATTTCATTTTCCATTTCACACTTCAAAAGATAAAATAAAATGGTGAGTCCACCTTTGCACACATGAGGTTGTAAGACAGTGTGTGAATATACATGTAATTCAAAGGGGTTTAAATCTCCAGGTAGTAAAAGTCTGCTTGCCAACAATTCATGCATTTTCTGTGTTTTCATCGTTTACATGAAATGTATGTAGTCTGCTTGGACCATTGTTTATTTATTTATTGTTGTTGTTGTTGTTGTTGTTATTGTTGTTGTTATTGTTGTTATTGTTGTTGTATTAGTCTGGCCTTGTGCAAGTTGTGGCTTTTTTAAAACAGGTAGAACTTTACTTTGTCCAAAATGAGCAGTAACGTATGATATTAGTTAATGAAGGTAAATATAAAGATATAATGGACGTCACTGACTGCGTTTGCTTACTTTATGTGTCCACTAGCATTTTAGCTAACTGCATGACAGTATTTAAGAACTATCACTCGCAGCCACGGTGGCTGCTGTTAGACTAAAGTTTCACCTGATGGATTTTTCTCGCTTTTATTTGGGGACAAACTGACTGACAGGTATGATAATAAAAATAACAGGTGCGGGTGCTAATGGACATACTGTAATGTGATATATGCTGTATTTGGATGGAGTAAGATTTTCTGTATAAATCCACACATAAATGATAGTTGTGGAGAAACGGTAGCACTTTCCCAGAGCCGCCAGAGTCACTAAAAAAGGCATTTCTGTCACCTTCTCTATGTAATTTGTATTACAGGCACTCATTTGATTTTAATTTGTAATCTTACTTTTAGAATGTGAAAATTATATTCTAGTCCAACTCATAAAGGAGAAAAAATAAAACCAAAGTAAGTCACATGTTTAAAGTATAGCGTATGTAATGTGACAATGAGCAGCTGTGAGAGTTTCCAGAGTTTGTGTGTGTTCATTCAGTGGGAATGAGGTTGGAAACGACCATAAAACACTGGCTAGCTCAGGCGCTTTGGGAAAAGATGGGAAGCTCAGTTGAATCTTTTTAGCTCTTTTTTTAAACTCTGCTGGTTGAAACAATGGCGTCTACGTGCTGTTGAGATAAGACTGTCAGACTTATTAAAAGCACTATATAAACTGCCTGGACTGCTGTTAACTTGTCATTTAGTTATTTATGTTGTATAATAAGATAGATAACATAGTACTATATCTTAATAACAATATAGTTGGTTAAATGAGGAAATCTATTTTAGCTAGTTAGCAGATTCCCAAAATCTTCTGCAGAAACTGTAACATTAACCTTTACCTTTGTCCTACATTACAAAACTCTGCAGTCAAATAATCATGCCTCAAATAACCATACAGTTTGTCAGTCTGATGTTTATTCTTTAACTAACCATTACCAAGTACTGTTAAAGGCGTGGTACAACCAGATCTCATCTGATGTTACCGACGTTAAACAGGTAAAGAACAAACAAAATGAAAATAGTTCTCATAATAAAATTAACAATACAAAACACAGCCACACAGGGACAAGTTTCAACTCAAAAGTACATTAAAATTCTGCATAAATTAGAGACCCAAAGAACAAAATTCCAGAGAGGTAATATAAAACTGTACATGACAATACACTTGCATTACATTACAATATTTATTCAAATAAGGCAAAATAGCACCATAAAATAAAAAAATTCTCATTCAAAACCAAAAACCACAGAGTTAACAGGAAATACTGCATCTGTAATGTGAATAGTGAAAGCACAGGAAGGATGTACAGAGTTTCGCCCGTTACCTGGTTTGATATCATGTGGACGGCAGCCTCATCTGTACAGGTAAAGGATGTGTTGTTCTCATGTGCCTTCACATCATTACTTTCTGAACTGTGGTTGTGTTTTGATCAAGGCAGTTCAATTTGTTACAAAATTCAAGACACATTTTTTAAAACTGTAAACTATTCTATCGTTTATCATGGTGACATGATGCTTGTGACAACCTTCTTTCATCTTTTCTACTTTTTTGGTACATTTCACCTTTATGCCTCAGACTTTCTAACAGGAACAGTCACTTCTGAAGACAATCAGTCATGGGATCCTAATTATTCATTTTTGCATGAAGTCCCTTTCACACCATCCCAGTTCCCACCCTCCTCCCTCTGAGCCTCATCTTTCTATTTAATGTCATGTCATAGTATTTCAGCCTCGTCCCCTGACGTGTTGAGGTGTGATAAGGAGTTGTACAGTTGCTCTGTCTTTACATCTGTGTTTTCCATAATTCACAGGAAGTTGTTGGAGATCTGACGTTGGTGGTCAAACAAGTCCTCCACCTCGGCGCTGTAAGCATCACCTGATGAAAACAGACAGAGACAAATGGAGGGTGTGTTGTGATTTACAACTTGAGGAGATTCATGTGCACTGAAAACGACCTCACATCATACCTGCGTGGCATCCAAACATGTAAACTCTTGCTCCATCGTACTTGCACCGACAGCGCATTATGTTGTTCTGGAAATCAGACTCAGCCATGTCTAAGGAAGGGTTGACTTCCACCTGTAAAATAAAATGGACAAGAAATAAGATTCTGCAACATTCAAGCCAGTCATCATGCCCAAGATAAGAACAGTACCTATCTGATCTGACTGATTTATTACAGGACAACGTGTGACTCAAGTGCAATTCTTTTGCAATACATAGAAAGGTGCCTTTGTTATGACAGTTATACTGGCGAATATTAAATGCTTCAGCAAACAAGGCTGCAAGTGGCTTCACAGCTCTTTGCTCTGGCAAATGAACCAATTACCCAACTTGCCTATCCTATTGTAATAGTCATAATAGTGTAATAGTTGTATTTCTCTGTATGCAGATGATGTTTTGTTATACTTGTCAAAGGTTTGCATCTCCTTTAAGCATCTACGTGTCCTTTTACATTATTCTAAAGACATGTATAGACCATTAATTGGTTAAAATCCAAACAACTGCTTCTTTATGGCCAAAAATAGCTACCTTCCACCTGAATTATCCATCAGTGATTCTTTTACTTATCGGGGAATAAAGATTCATCCCATAACACTGAATAAAAAAACTATAGGCAATTACCACAGCAAATCTTTAACAACAAGTGGCTCTATTTTCTGTTGTTTATAGCAAAAGTAAATTGGTAAATATTTTACAAAATCAGTCTGACCTCTGATAATAACTGTGGATATTTGTGCAAATGTTTTGGGAGTTTCTTATTGCTTCCCACAGTGTGACTGTGTTCAGTCCTGGCTCTGAGTCTGCTAAAAGAAGCGTTTGACATTTCAGGTAAGACACTAACTCACTTATTTCTAATAAGCTCATGTCTATCTTAGGTTGGGATAAAGATTAGAAAAAACACAACAATAATTGTCACTGGATGCCTGACTACCTTTCTGTCTAAGTCAAGACCAGGAACACTAACAGTCAGTTTTAAGAAAGTAAGGGAACGTGAGAAAGTAACACTTCACTTCCAACGTTAGGAAACAACTAGTTTTCCGCAGGGCTCACTGAGAAGCCACAGGATTATTGTTCTCTCCTCGTCTATATGGCTCATGTTGTATAAATTTAGGGTTCAAGCGATGCATGACATCACTTTCCACTGTTATCTACATGCAGGAAAAAGAAAGGTCCAGCGATGCAGATGACAGTGTTGGGTTTGGATTTAAGTTGCAGCCTGTCATTAGGCTGCAGCCATGGTTGGTTGCCATGGTTTGTTGTTTTCCACCCTGTCTGCCTGCCGGCCATATATAAGAAAAACACACAAATGAATTTTCCTGATCCACACATCAAACAGATAACCTAACCGCATATTCAACAAAGCAACCCAGTTTCATTTTTTTAACATACAGTATAAATTTTGTGGGACCAATTATATTTACAGACAGAACCTTATGATGTAAAGTATTCATAATTAGGATTCTTTTTCATTACATTTTTAATATTGCATGTTGAGAACAGCCAGTGATTTCAACACATATTTTATAATCCCGGTGTAAAACACCATATTAACTTAAAAGCTCTTGTAATAATGTGAAACAAAGGGCCCACAGCCTGTTTTACAATACAATGAAAGGTCGTCACTGTCATGTAAAAGACTGTGCAGCTGATTTTTAAATGACTGAGCAATCAGGAGCAATCAGGCTGAGGTGGACGTGACTCATAGTCTTAAGTGTACGGTCCTAAAAATGGCTGCCACCCTGTGACTCTCGGTGAAGACTAAAAGAAACACCCAGCTGCATGAAAGACGAACTAGCATCTGCACCCTCCTTCCATCTCTCACTTCTTACACAAATTTATGAGCAGCTCAACTACTGTTGGACCACAATCACTACCGCAAAGTACTGCTGGGCCACGTCGTCGTGGCAACAGAGGATCTCTGCTTTATGACATGTATGTGGGTTTTATCTCTTAAGACGTGGCTTGTTACATGTGCACAGGCTCATACAGCGTTTTCAGGCTATTCCTGAATGCAGTTTATATACGGCCTCCACAAGCATGCACGTGCAAGTGAAACATTTACATAAATACTCGGAAAATAATTAGAAACTGTAAACATCATCACTTTGCTGCCACCGAGCTGTCAGGAAAAAATAGAACAAATGACACAGAGGGGACAGATGAGTAGGTCGTCTAGAAAGGGACGAGACGTGAAGTCGAACCAACAAATGCAGCATTTAAACATAAAACCTGCTCTGTGAACATGTAAAGTGCTGACAGAGCCGTTCCACTGCCAATAAGCCTGTACTTTCTGAAAGGGTGGACTAATAGCAGGTCTACTTTCTATATAAATCCAGACTAAATTCACTTTCCTTAAATACGCACACACCCTTAAAACTACATACATGCTGTACACCTGAAACAGCCAAGAGCCATTTAGCTGAAATTATAGTCTTTTTTCACAGCTCTTTTATCTCATGTTCAGATGTTGAAACAACAACTCCTGTGTTTGCTCTTTTTTTCTTTTTCCCCTCTTTCATGCCCAAACTAAGAAGTTGTGTAAGCTACCAAAATGAAATGATTTCGCCATGAAGATTGAAGTGTGGATTATTTTTTTCTCTGCATTTTTGTTCGACTAACAATTTCGCAATGAACTCGATGGATGGCTGAACAGACTGTGTGATAAAATCAGCTGATATTTCCTTTTAAACAATGTTTTTTTGATAAACAAGCATCCGAACCTGGAAGATGTATTCCCCGGGTCGTATGTCTGTAATGTCGATCCACTGGCAGTCGATGTCATGGCGGTAGGTGTCCCAGCAGCCGACTGAGATACCTTGCTGTCCCATGTTGTAACAGGCGTACCGCTTATGGATACCTGGCAGAGGAAGACAGTTGAAAACATATGCTGAGATATAAAAAGAAAAGACTGTGATGTGTAAATCTTTTAAGCTGTCAGCCGCAGTGGATTTGAGTTTCTACCAGCAGCCTGAAATTATAACAAAATGATTTAAAAAACAGATCTTTTTTGGGGGCCCTTGAAATGAATAGAAAGGATCTCAGCTGTGTAAAGCTGTCTGGGTTTTGTGAAGCCAAGATCAATTTAGGCTTGGCCTCTGATCTTACAGTCTGCCGCTGACTTTAAACGGTCATTATGGGATCCCTGCTTTGCACTTTTATACTTTCTCGATTCCCTCGTTTGTCACGACACTGCTCTCGTTTCCAGATTTCCTCCAGATTTATGCAGCATTAATCTGTCATTCGCTTACCATCAGGGCAGTAAGTGTCCTCCAAACAGAAGCTGGCTTTGTGACCTTCAGCCACTTTGGTCCCATTGAAGGTCAGCAGGTCGTAGTGGGTGAACACCTCGATGCTGTGGTAGTGCCTGACGACATGTAGGAGGTAAAAAGAAATGATGAAAAGTTATCAGAGAATTAGAAAAAGATCATTACTGAGTTTGCATCTGTTTTTCTTGGTTCACAAGTTCTCAATCTACATTATCTTGGAAAACAAACCCTGATTTGAAATGCAGTGGCCATAAATCCTGTTGTGCTGTTGCGAAGGCGTGAAAACAGACACGGACAACAATTGTAAAAACACAAGTGGGCAGATAGATATCAGTTTGGTGTGGCTCTTTCTCTCATTACAGAACCATTCCCAAAACAGACGCTACCAGAAACTGCTGGCAAACCACGTGTTGGTCGGGGAGGTGGCGACTGGGCCGAGCTGTGCCTCTCGTTTCGGGACACAGAACCACAACCGCTGAGATAAGAGGCCAGACTCCTCTGACTCTAACAACTGGGTGACCAGTGAGGAGGATGTTTATTGTAAACATCATTCTGCAGGATAAAAGATTGTGTTTATTGCGTCAAATAACATACTTTTATATGTGTTTGCTTATTTATAGTCCAGATCTGCAGAATATCACAGTGCCCTGCTGCAACCAGTGATCCCACTTTGTTTGCCAAATCTCAAGGTCACGTTCATCTTTTGCTGCAGATTTTTTTTTTTTACCTCTGTGTTGTTTGTCCTGCGCAATGCAGCAGCTAAATCCACATTAGTACTCTCTGTCTGCCTGAGGGCATAAAATGAGCAGCTGTTGGTTGAAAACCTGTGAGCTTCTCTGAGTGCGACAAGCTGTCTCGCTGCTCGGCCCTTTCTGCCTCTCCTCACCTGTGACACTGGTGCCATGTCCAGCTTTCTCTGGATGCTCGGGGTCGGAAGTCGGCGCGACCCAAGTTCATGATGCGCGAGGAGAAGCGCAGCAAGCGGCGATGTCCGTAGGGCCAGTTCATCCTGGCAGCAGAGGAGGACAGGCAGTTCTCCTCATTAGCACAGGTGAGCAGGTGCAGGGGTCGGTCCTCCAGGTAGGCCGTCTCTTGGACAAGCTGGGCGTCCAACACGAGGTCAGGAGCAGCTACAGGAGAAAGCTCAGCGTCACTTTCAGTGTCATCATGCAGAAACGCCTGTCTGACTCATGTGCTTGCTGGTTTTGGACTCACTCTCCACACATGTGACTCCTGCCGCCCTGCCGTCTCCTCCTCTGGGACAGTAGACGTTTGTGTTTCTGCGGCACTGCTGGATTGACATCTCAGTGCCGATGCAGTGAGTCCCGCTCAGGACCACCTGGCCAGCATCTGACGTGCCGGGCCAGTACCAGGTCTCCTGCACAGAGACACAGGAAGAGACTGAATTCACCCACAAAATCCTGAGAACTCGTTTGTGCAGGCCAGTTAAAACACACTTTTTTAAAAAAATAGGAACTATCAGTGCCCATTATCACTTTTTCCACTCTTCTTCACAATTTTAAAAGTGCCTCTTAAAAGTTCCCAGCAGCCCCCTCAAAACACTCAGGCTGCCCTTTCCATGCACAGGTCTATTTTCAGTTTGTTTGCTCTGTGAATTTCTCTCTCTTCGCCTCTTTTATTTTCGGTGCAGTGGAAGTGGACGTTTGAGAAGCCTGTAATTACCTCAGGCCTCAGTAATAACACAGCACAGACACACAGACAGCAGCACGGAGAGAGGGAGGCAGATGCAGGAGCACACGGGACAAAAGATGAGAGGCAGAAGAGGACAGAAAACATCTTGTGTTCCTCCTCTGTTCACCTGATGAGCTGTTGAAGCAAAGCCCAAGCCCAGCTGCCGACACACCACCATGGCCTCGTTGATGCCCCAGTTCTCGCTGCAGACGGAGCCCCAGCGCCTCCCTCCTCCCACGTCCATCAGCACCTCCACGCGGCCCTCTGAGGGCTCTCTGCCTCCTGCCAGACGCACCTGAGGGTGGAAGGTGTTTCCACGTCAGTCGGTGAATGCTGGTCAGGGCCTGTCTGGATGAACATGAATGATGTGTGTTTCTCACCGTGGCCTGCAGGCCGGTGTTGGGCACGTTGCAGCGGACTGCCACATCCTGGCTGTGCTTGCAGGTGTACAGTGGCACCGGCCTGTGGTGGCACTCTGTGATGGACTTCTCCCTGCCCGTGCACTGCACACTGTTCATGTGGATGGGACCGGTACCTACAGAGGAAGGGCGTGGAGCGGCAGATGAGTTATTCACGTGTGTCTTGCCAACCATAGACCACATGCAAAAAGACGGGCTCCCACACACATGATGCATAAAAGACCTGATGGCTGAGCAGCCACAGAGGATGTCCACAGAGCGGGATTAAAAGCCCAGACGTAATTGGGATTTTGGATTTGGCTCTGAAACTGAGCTTAGCCAGAGGGCTTTCTGTCTAAACTACTGTGCACTGCTTTAGAAAGTGAAATAAATAGCAAAGATGGCAAAATGGAGGAAAATCTTTAAACAGATCTGTATTTGCGTAGGTGTGTGAGGCCCAGGCTAAAGCCCTTTAAAGCCCTATAATTTGGCCTTAAATAGCTAATGATGTCATCAAGTCTAACTGCGCTACCCATGAGCCTTCACGTCGCTCCTGCAACACACAGATTCGTCTCATACATGCTACGTGTTCACACAGCTCTGCTAAACCGGCACGAGACATTCAAAGCCACATTGCTCCATTTTGTCATTCCACCGTGTTCATTATTCAGACATAACAGCAGCATTGAACCTACTTTAATAGAGCCCTTAAAAGTAACACTCAAGTGGTTTCCATGAATTACTTCATTAAGTAAAGTAGAGAGAAGGAAATGCACCCACCATAATAGCAGATGCATGCTATGTGCTCATTTGGGCAGAAAGATAATGGGAGGAAATGAACGTGATTACAGAGCTGCTGCAGAGGTACAGCAAGGAAAGAAAAAGGACAATAACTAAGTGTGTGAAAGTGGGGTCTATAGACGAGGAAAATATTTAGGTCTTGTTATTGCTAGACAATTCAGTAGCTATATTTCCATCCCCACAACATAAGCAGCGCCAAAGTAATCACAGTTTCTCTGAACTTCTGGGTCTTGCCCGACACTGATTGCCTGACATCCTGGTTTCAAAGGGCCGCTCAGTTTTCACACACAGCAGGTTTATTTTGACAGCAACACATGCCGTTGTTTTGCTCCTCTGACGCTCATATAATTTGTCATGGGTAGAGTTCCTCAACAATCAGCTCTCTCCGATAGAAGTGGAGGTCGGGCTGTAAACATTTTCTCTTGGGTTTATTTGTCTGCGCCGGGCCGAAGGTTCTTGGGGTTCCGTGTTTAGCATCAGACATTTAGGCTGAGAAGTGTTTAGTCTAAAGGATCAGTCTGCTAAACTGATCATGCTCAGAGTGCTGAAAAAGTGGTGATCAGATCGGTAAGCAGGGTTATTTTTACACACTTTATGATTTTCAGAATGAGGTCAGTGAACAAGAGGAGAAACAAAGACTCAGTTCTTGTTTGGTTTAAACACTCAGACTTCTCCCCCCATGACCTCACTAGAGACAGGGAGTAAATGCATCTCAGCAGCAGCAGGACTTCACAGTGCAGTTTGACTTCATGTTCATGGTGTGTTTCTGCATCCTGTCTCACCCTGTCCCAGCTGAGCCTTGGTGAGAGCCTCTTTGGCCGTCCCGAAGCCCAGTTCTCTGCAGACCACGCTGGCTGCATTGATGTCCCACAGGTGGTCACACACGGTGCCCCACTTGCCCTCCCTCAGCACCTCGACGCGGCCCTCCCCGAGCCGGGGCCCCGCCTTCAGACGCACGACGGGCTGCAGGCGAAAAGGGAGAGTTCAGGTGAGAAATGGAAATCTTGCCAAACATATCTGGAGCTGCAGTTTCATATTTAAGTTTTCCACACTTTTTTTGTTGAGAGTTTATGAGATTTTTAGGATTAAAAACACAACCAAGACATGGTTAGCTTAGCTTTACATAATCTTTATGCTAAGCTAAGATAATTGCCTGCTGGCTGTAGCCTCAACTATTTAGCCACGGACTTTGAGTTTAGTATCAGTCTTCTCATCTAAATCTGTGCAACAAAGCAATCAAGCAGGATTTAAACAATGTAGAGCTGTTTCTTTCAATTCTCACTTTTCCCACATTTCCTCACACGTCTGCATTAAAATCTGCTCCACACTCACTGGCACAGCAGGGGGTGCAGGGACTCTGCCGTAGCGTGTGAACTGGGATCCGGGGGCGCAGCGCACCACAGCGTGCATGCCGCCCCTGCAGGGGACGTCGCTCCTGGGGATGGACAGCTGCGCCTGGCACTGTGACAGAGAGACCTCCACGCCCTGACACTGCACCTTCTCCACCCAGTAGGCCTTCTTACTGATCTGCGTCCTCAGCCTGGGCCAGCAGAGACGCCAGAGGAAAACTTGTGATTGATCATATTATCTTTCATACACAAAGAGTCATTTAAAAAAAAAAAAGTTCTTTTTACCTGGAGGATGGATCAGCCAACTTGGAGTCCCAAAGTTTCCTGAAAAGAAAAAGAACAGAGTTACAACTGTGCATCTTTACGTCAGTAGACTAAACAACCTGCAGTCCTACACACTCCCACAGCCTCCTTTTCCTCCTCACTCATCCTTTCCTCATCTCCTTGACATCCACTCTGTCTATCAAACCTTCAGCACACAAACTGAACACAGCATGCTGGAAAAGGGTGTGTGTGTTTGGATAAACACAGGCCTTATGTAGCAGTGAGGGAGAGAGAAGTAGATTCACAATAAAGGATCACATAACTCCCTCTTTCTTCCTTTTGCTCTCTCAAACCACCACTTTCTTGTCATGACTTTTTTTTAGATCTTCCATTTGCACATTCATGGGTATTTCTGCCTCACTGTTTGTCTATATGTCTGCAGGGGATGTCTGGTTTGGGCCATCTATGTGGGAAAAACTATAAATATGAAAGAGCCACTATACATTAAGCCCTGCGAGAAGCCTTACTGACGCCTGCCAACGCCAACAGGGCTGTGTCCAGCTTCATGGATGTTACTTTAAACAAGAGTCAAATCCTACAGGGAAACAGTGTGTGTGCACAAAATGAGATCCCCTGTGCGTGGGCACACACACACACACACACACACACACACACACACACACACAGACACACACAGTGTTAAAACCTAAAAAAGTGAAGAAAAAAAGAGGATTCAATAAAAGGAGTGATTCACCAAGCAGGCAGAGTCTGGGAAGTGTCCCTGTGTGACACACACACACACACACACACTACTGACCACTTGCATTGGCCAGTGTGACCACAGACAGGTGCAGCGTGACTGACGCCCTTCATGAATGTGTGGAATTAAATGAGTCAGAGCACAAGTATAGACAGGAGGAGTTTACTGTACAATCAGAGTCCTAATGCAATTAAATATTTGGCTAAAACAGGAGAGGTTTCCTCTCCAGGAGCGCCTCAGTATCCTGCTCTTCCACAAGTTATTCAGCACAGGCGCAGCTTTAGATGGGAAATGTGATTGAGGCTTGCAGAGCCTGTAAGGAAACATCAGGAGCCCCGAGCCAGACAAAACTACTGTACCACAAAGCAAAGGCCAAACTGTGGATATATACGATGAAAGGAAAAGGAAATTTCCACCCTCAGATAAGCTTATTGTCATTTTATGATTTTGTGATGTGTGCTGCAGTAGTGGAGAAATGTGGGTCAGACTTGTGAAGAATGAATGAGTTTATGTTCCCTCTCCTACACTGAAACAACAAACAAACATCTCGCTGTGAGTCTGTGATCTGCTCTGGATATCAGACGTCTTTTAAGCTGATATGACGAGTTAGTTTTTTATTTTATTCATTTTTATTTCTACACACTGGATGAATGTGAGTACGAGATTCACTCTTTCGCTGTAAAAGCTCCACAATTCTCGTCAGCGAGTCGTAAACTTTGTC
This sequence comes from Amniataba percoides, assembly GCA_037176925.1. NCBI lineage: Eukaryota > Metazoa > Chordata > Actinopteri > Centrarchiformes > Terapontidae > Amniataba > Amniataba percoides. The sequence goes on from JBAJHX010000051.1 coordinate 7,567,055, forward strand.
TGTCTGCAGTTTGTGATGTGCACTTTGTGTACCGCGAGTAACACTGAGTAACTTTCCTCTGTGGGTTTGTCAAAATGACAGACCATCAACACAGAGATATTCTCAGTTTTTATATAATTGTATAGTCACATAACAATATTTCTAATAGCTCAGTATCCACGAACTTCCCATTTTGTAAAGCTGTGCACTAACTTTGTGGACAAATGACTCCTTCTTACTCTAGTTTCTATTTAGCTGCTACTAAATCTTAATGTGAGATGAAACACCACACGTTGTGCCCCTCTTCATTTCTCTGTCTTGTTTTCTTTCCATCTTACCTTCTTTATTTCCTTCCTGCTCTCTTTCCCTACGTTGCTTCTTTTCCTGATTATGAGTGTCTATCTGCTCGTGTGTGTGTGTGTCCTCGTCTGTGTGTGTCTGTGCAGTTAAAGTGTTTCATAACTCCGTGGTAAATCAAAATGAGAGAGACAGACTCTGAGGGGGTGTTGGTTCATGGTTTGGAGGAGGGGGAGGAGGGGGGAGAAAGTGTTACCCATATAATTGCCTGCTCTGCTTGGCAGTGTCTGCCGTGCGGTTGAGCAGTAGCATGTTGGTTCACACACACCAGACATGGAAATATGCACGTACATATCAACTTTCCCTGCCTTCCTCTGTAAAAACAAAGCCGTTTAAAACCCGGCGTCGTTACCCAATGTTACGACTGCATGCTGGGAAACACGGAGCGAGTGATGTAAGACTGAAGTCCCTCTGAACTGGGCAGCTTTTAAGAGCATCGCCTAACTAAAAGAGGAAAAGCATGTTCTTTTGGTTTTTCACTCAGACACGTTTCAGTTTTTCTGCTGAGATAAAAGCAAAGTGGGTCTTGTTCTTTGTCGGGTTGGAGGTGAGCTGAGGCTTGCAGTCGTACGAGGAGATGGAGATGAAGATAAAGAGGAGGTGAACCGCATCAGGCGTCGCGTTCAGGTTTCTCCTGTTAACCAGGAGAGGACCGTCTAACTTCTCAGGATCTCGAGCTCAGTGCCAGGTTTTTTATGCAACTCTGACCACACAATACCATGAGCCACACGGAGAGAGGAGCTGACTGTCTGAAAACAGAGATAACCTGTTATTATGCTGCATGAACGCAAAGCTGCCTGACTGGAACAATCGGCTCACACAGTCCCACCAAGCTCCGCGGAACGAAAAACTCAAAGGGGTCATAATGATGTACTTTCCATGAAATGTGGTTTTCAGTATAATTGCCACAAAGGCATAAAATGTCTTTAAAAAAAGGCGTAAGTGAGGAGGGGGGCAGAAGCAGGGGGTTAAAATGAATGAGAAGTGAAGAAGTTACTGTCAGCCCCAAAGAGAGTCTGGCTGTGATGAAATAAGGCAGCTGGAAAATGGCTTGGGAACTTGCCTTTTCTAAGCACAGCAAAAGTTTGGGAGTATTTAAACATCTGTAAAAATGTGCAGAGCAACTTAACAGGCAGAGACAAAGCCAGTCACACCAGAAAAACAACCGCACAGCGAGCGATGGAAGTGCTGACACAGCAGTGGGTGTGCAGCAGGTTCAGTCTGAGAGAAGACTTTAGATTAGAGGATCTCTCAGACCATAATTACAGCTGTTCCCGTGGACTCAAACCTCAGAGGAGAGCAG
>JBAJHX010000051.1:7573693-7577601 GCA_037176925.1 Amniataba percoides
GAAGGACTCACCTTTCTGTTGATCTCAGCCTGGAGTCACTGGAGGAAAAAAGGCAGTGAGTTTGCTCCTTCTGTCTCTCTATTCTCCTCTTTTCCCTCCCTCTTTTTTTCTGTCACTCCCTCCGATCAGCCACTTCATCCATCCCTCCCATTTTACTCATTAAAGCAGCTTTTTTCTCCTCCTTTTTCATCAGGTCACGTTTTTCCTTTACATCACCTATCAGAGATAGAAAAGAAAAGAAAAGTGAACCACATACATCAATGAAAACACAAAGGAAATATAACTGAAACATAATCATGCTTTTTTGTAATTTTAGTTTTCTGCTGTAAAATCACACGTACCAAGATTTTGTACTAATTTGTGCTTCAGCACAGACTTGTTAACACTTATTTGATCACTTTCATATTGTCAGTGGACAAAACAAGTTGCAGGTACTTCCAATCAAACCAGCCTCTTTCTTACAGGCTGGTCACATGGTCAGGACACGTGAGCTCAACTTATAAAAGACCATGATTTCATAAGGATCTCCCTGTTTTTTTCCTCCTGATTTCACACACTCGGCCCAGTCACATTGTTTGTTTTACTGTTTGTGTATCAAACGTTGTGTATCGAAGCCTCAGTCTCTTCTAATTGTGACCTTTAATGTAAAAAAAAGAAAAAATCACTTTCCCCTCAGATGTCTGAGAGGGTGTGCACATCCCACACAATGGTAAAATCATATGCACAAATACACAAACTTATGCACACACACACACACACAGTGCTGGCACTCTCCCATGCCCACAGTTAGCGGTGTCATGAAGTAAATACTATGTAAGAGCGAGCTGCCTGTCTGAACTTTCTCTTTGCTTGAAGTTTGGTAACTGCCTGAGTCGTGGCAGCAGCTCGCTCAGAGGAACTTCTCTCTAAGAACAGAGACGGACATTTAAATAAAGAAGAGCAAATATTACAAAAGATGAGCCTCTGTTGCTTTAACATTAAATGAAAAGGATCTTAAATTTAATGTTATTAAAAGACAAATGAATGAAATGACAGAAATGCCTTGAAAAGTGAAATTTCTTTTGATAATGTGGGGCCGTGTGCAGATTTCCCTTTTGTCTTTTTCCCTTTACTTTGTCAGTCTCTGATATGAAGGAGAGATAGCAGGTCTTATAGGACATTTAAGTCCTCAGCATTTCTCTTCCTCTGTTACAAGTACAGAACTGATTTGAATGCTTTCATGATTTTAACATTTCTGTCAGATATTCTTACATTAGACCTGTTTTTGTGGAGGAAGAAGGCTCAGTGTGATCAGATGTGACAGGAGAAGAGATACCGAGGCTCAAGAGCTCGCTCTGGTGGAGCAACTCATTACTATGGCTGCACATTCGTCCTACACACTTCATGCTGTAGCTTTAAGTCACTTGATTTGATGATCAAAGTGTAACTTGATAAAAAATAATAATATTTTTGTGAGGCTGCATAGTTTCTGACACAGCAGGTAAAAACAGTTCATTTGTGCAGGGTGCTACCATCTCCTATCTTTTGCACAGTGACACAAAAAAGTCTTTAAACTATGAAACCATGAGCAAATAAATGAATGAATTCATCAACTAGACGACTCAAGAGGCCGAAAGAAATACTGTAAAACTGGCAACAAGACAACACAAGCATCATAAACAGAAGAGTTTAGTGTGGAGCTGCAGAGACGATTCATTTCTGGATCTGATTACTGACGTGACTTCTTCTTTTAAAATGAATAGAAACGCCTCAGTAACTCTTCGGTTCGCACTGCCGTCTCATGCAGAAGTGTGGGTGAGGTCAGATTTCACTGTGCAGCTGCGGGATAATACTCACTGTCATAGTGTGGATATATTCACCCCTGTTTGTGTCAGTTCACACAATCAGTAGCATAGAACAGTTTACTACCAATTAACTAGTGAATGGGCCTTTAATATAAATGAGGTGAATGGAATTTAATTTGTGGTGCTCACAGCATTAAATAATCTACAGCAACACTTCTCTTCAGTGTGTTTCACTGAACCGACACAGAGGAAATTTATAACTTATAAATGCATAACAATATTCCCACTTTGTGTTAAATGCTCATTAGCAGACGGTAGCCTGCTAACATGACAAACTAAGATGGTTTAAACATTATACCAAGTTACCACGTGCATGTTAACATTTAAGACAATCTGCCTGACAGCACAGCCAACAACACCCAGCAAGGCCGCGGGCAGAAATGAAATAGTGAGTGAAACGACGAGTCCAAAGATTTTGACTAACTAATCTTTGACTAAATTTAACTAAACTTTTACGATAACTTTCAAAAAAGTACATACAAGAACACAAACTTTTGTGTTGTAGGGTCACATTTGTCCTTTAACTATTGTCTGAAAAATATCTTCTTTGTATAATTTTCAATGTGTAGTTAATTGGTCTGATTAAACACAAGGTTGTACTTTTTTCATTACCAGACTGTTGTGTAAATTGTGCTCATAAGCTGACATGGCCCAGCACAATGTGTGAAATATTGGTCATTTTATGGAAAATATGACAGAAATGGCAGAAAACGCTTCTTTTATTTAGATGTGGTGGTCAAGTGAAGCCATTTATTGTCACAAAATGATGTGTCCTCTTTTTAAATAGTAATGAAAGAACGGTCACAAATTCTTCCACAGTGTATAATCTTGTGAGCATAACTGTATATAAGTATTAACAGATTGCTTTTACACTTCTTACTGGTTTTATTACTGATGCACCACACTGTGCAGAAGCTGTCGACAGTTCTCATTTCATGAGCCTTTTGCAGAAGTGAACAATGAAGAAAATGAGCAGAACCAGCAGAGATCAGCAGTCAGAGAAGCGACGTGAAGGAGGATGGCAAAATAATCTCAGCATACAGCCAGTAACAGGTTTTAATGATTTATTGAACTGAAATACTATCAAATGTGTTCTGAGATTTCAGGTTTCACGTCACATCAGACACAAAACAATCATTTCCAAACTGAAAAACAGCAAAAGCAAATCAAAGCCTGGTCTTCAGTATCCCGACAGCGTGGAGACCGTCGGGTATCGTTTACGGTGAGTCATGCACTTTTCTCTTTCAATAAACAGAGAGTGGCTTTTGCAGTTTATATCCTTCTCCAGGCTGACGCGTGACTCCTCCAGGCGGGACAGCGAGCCTCTGGCCTCGCTCAGCTGCTGCTGCAGAGACGCCACAGTGGCTTCAATCTGTCTCACCTCCCCTTCCAGGCTACAGGGAGCAACCAGGACAGAGACAGGTAACAACAGAGAGCAAGACAACATTAAGACAGTGTGTGTGTGTGTGTGTGTGTGTGTGTGTGTGCGTGTGCGTGTGCGTGTGTGCGTGTGCGTGTGTGTGTGAACAGACCTGAGCTGCGGCTCGTCTCTGCAGAGCTCCATGTTGGGTCGGAGCGAGCGCAGGTGAAGTCTGGACTGAGCTACTCTCAGCGGAGCCTCTTTGCTGTGGACGGCCTGCTGCAGCTCTGCGATGTTCCTCTCCTGGACCCCGATGTCATCCAAGATCTACACACACGGTCGCACAACATCAACTGTCTACCGGTCCGTGAACGAGTCAGTAATCTACCTGTCTACCTGTCTGCCTGTCTGCCTGTCTACCTGTCTGCCTGTCTTCCTGTGTACCAGTCTGCCTGTCTGCCTGTGTACCTGTCTGCCTGTCTACCTGTCTGCCTGTCTACCTGTCTGCCTGTCTGCCTGTGTACCTGTCTGCCTGTGTACCTGTCTGCCTGTCTACCTGTCTGCCTGTCTGCCTGTGTACCTGTCTGCCTGTGTACCTGTCTGCCTGTCTACCTGTCTGCCTGTCTGCCTGTGTACCTGTCTGCCTGTGTACCTGTCTGCCTGTCTACCTGTCTGCCTGTCTGCCTGTGTACCTGTCTGCCTGT
>JBAJHX010000051.1:7581201-7596752 GCA_037176925.1 Amniataba percoides
CACACACACACACACACACACACACACACACACACACACACACACACACACACACACACACACACACACTCACTTGAGTCTGTCAGAGCGTGACGGGTGGAGAGCAGAAAGAAGAGGCGGATGTGTGAGTGACCTTAGAGGGATGTGTGTGCACCTCTCTGTCAGCAGTGTGTGTGTGTGATGCTTTCTCGCTTTCCTCAGGAAGAGCAAGAATGGATGGAATGGTCCCCCCCCCCCCACACACACACTCACACACGCACAAGAGACTGTGTAAGACTGATTTAGGGAGAAATAAAACACTCAGACTCACATTAAACCAGAAATAACACTGAGCCTTTTGTTTTTTGTACCCAGTGTGAGTTTCCCTCATTGTCTTCTGTTTTTTCTGTGTGTGAGTGTGTGTGTGTGAGAGAAAAGGATCTCTGTGAACTGTGGCTGCCCATCAACAGCAAGTCACACCCTTTGGTGAGAGAAGGAGGAAGCTTCAGTGGTCACAGAGTGAAGAGTGAGAACTTTTTTTTCCTATAGTTTTTTTTAATCTATCTGATTACTCATCAAAGAATTTATTTGATTTATCAGTTGGTTTATTAATGAATTTATTCATTCTCATACCTGGCCGACACTTTTACTTTAGAGGGATCCACTGCAAACACGCTGACCAGCCTCCGTTGGAAGGTCAGAGGTCACAGTGAGTATCTGTTCTTATTCGCCTCGTCAGTCTTTTCAGATCCTCGTCTCTGCGGCTGCAGTCGTTCCTGTGCTGGTATTTCTCATCACACTGTGTCTCTCTTCACAGGGAGCAGAAACTTTAACTTCTCTCCCTTCATATTCAGACACATGGATTACTTCTGCTGCACAACTCAGAGAAACTGAAAATAAAACAACAAAAAACAACCAAAAAGAAAGAAGTCAAGCACTGGTCCACCTCAGGTGGTAAAAAGCATTTGCAGTATTAACAGTCGTAGGCATGTAAAGCTAAAAACAAACTGGGGACAGGCAGCAGGGACTTTGTATGGGAATGTGTTTTTGCATCTGTGTACTTCTTACTTGTTAGCTGTATAAAGCTAATAACAGAACATTACTAAACTAAAAAAAGTTTAGTAATGTAAAAAGTTTAGTAATAAAGACAAAGATCCTCGTATTCTGAAAAACAGAGAAAATATAAATGAGTTCATCTGCAGAAACTTACTGCAGAGGATGAACAGCCTGAGCTGAAGCCTCCACATCTTCATGGTATTGCAAGAAAATCGAAATTACAAATGACGTTATAGATACTGGAAAAAAATCTTTATGCACCATGGTAATGTGTGATTAATAACACAAAAACAGTATGTTTAATATGACATTATTAAACAGTTAATAAGTTATTAACAGTTTCACACATCATGCAAATGTAGAAACATGTCAGTCAACAAGGTATCACAGTTTTTATGGAAGCTACTTTGAGGTAAACAAAGGTTGGTACATAAAAATGTAATAATGGCATACTGGTGTAACTCCTTTAAGGGGAAATGTGATTTTTTCCTCTGTAAAATACTGAATCCTCATATTAAATAAGGATGATTTAATTTCATTTCAATTTTTTTTTAAATTGATCTAATCTCATCTGTTCATATCATGCACAGTTCATTTTAATTTCAACATCAAAACTAAACTCACTTATATCACGTGTATCTTTCACAGTAAACAGGCGAGTAACTGTGTATTTTACAGGAAGTAAACGTGACTGCGAGTAACTTGCCACTTTTGATTGCCACGTCAAGTGAGCGTGAAAACCAGTTTCCTGAAAGTTCAAGTGTTTCCACTTACTGAGTCGTGTGATCCTTTGAAGTGTGTAACTGTAAAACTGTGGGGACTGTCTGCAAAATGAACAAATACAGATGTCAGTTTATTATCAGTGAAATAATAATAATAATAATATCTAAAATGAAATGCAAAAGCTCACAAACTCTGCAGAATGTAACTGATATATTGATGAATGTGTTGTTGCACCAAACAGTGTTTTCCTGTTGTAGCAGGTTGAGGTGGAGATAATTTAAAATACTTTGTTTCTTCAAGTAATTTAACTAAGATACATCTTGGGAACTGTAAGATAAATTTTATATTCACAAATTTATTTAATCTTTGCTTTTTTTGGGTGACCATGAGATGTTTTTAGCTCTTTGTGTCTTGAATAGTTTTATATTTTTGTGCTGTTTTACATTTGTGACAGACAGCATGAGGGTTGGTGTTATTTCCTCGGAGCCTGAATCACTGGAGGGAATCTACGATGGCTCTCTCGCTCCGTACAGGAACGATTTTGTTTATTTTGGTTTGATACGTTTGACTGATCCATGTTTTTGTTTTACTTGTTGTTAGTTTTTAGCTTCATGGAACCCAACATCCACATTTAACCACTTCATGCTGACTTCTCTGAACTTAAATACAAGTTTGTTAAATACTATTTAAGATGTTGATGTGACTGTCTCTTCTTTGTTATACTGTTAAATATGCTGGACTGAAATATTGGCTTATTTCATTATTATTATTTAGTTCACATTTATATTGTGCATAAAACCAAACAGAGGATCAATAAAGACTAAAGGCTGTAAAGTGTTGCTTTTCTTTGTTTTGTTTATTTACTGAAGATACATACAGTATTTATCTATGTAGCATACATGCAAATGATCATAAAATGTTTCTTATAAGGAGCACAGAGGTGTTAAACAGTTTGTTATATTCATTTACATAAAGAGTATAAAGGTAAAAAGCAACATGAAGCAATGAATATAAGTGCTAAATATATCTGATGCAATGATAAAAACAAATATTACTGCAGCTTTCAGTCAGACAGTGCAAAGGTTGGACCACAGTCGCAGGTTAATATCACGTGTCACCTGTTAATTGAGATAAGATTTATTGACCCATTTAGGTACAAATCATAATTGGCCATGCTGTTCATCTCTTGCCCTTCATGTAAAATTCATTGCAGTAGATATCTTCCGCTGCGGTGAAGTTCTGGTAGTCACACTCTTCCTCCACATCAGCGTAGTGGTTACCGCTGCTCTGTGGTTTGGAGCTCCTGCGCTTTGAGTACTCCACAGTGTCTTGATTTTCATAAATCTAAAAAAGAATCAGCAGGAATAAACAGGTAAGAGGTGACACTTACACATCGCTGTGTTTACAGGTCAGATTGTAAAATTTGGTGTAAATATTCATTGATTGAGAAAAAAGGTTATTTATCATTTTGGTGTTACCGCTGGTAACAAGAGTAAGAGTTTACTCTCATGCATGTGAGGAAAAGTGGTGCCATGAGCTCAGTATATACCTATATACCTTCCTAACATCAGCAGCAACATGCTGACATATTCACAAGCTTTGTTTGCAGATATTCACTAATTAACATGGAACAGGAACTAAGACTGATGCTGACTGAAATGACATTCGTTTTCAGACATTAGGTATTCAGTCATCAAATTAATTACTGGACAAACACAGTTTATGGCACTAGATGAAAAGTCATAGATTGTAAATGTGTGTACAAAGTTTCATGACAGTCCATCCGGTGTTTGTTGAGGTTTGTCAGTCTCGACTAATATGGTGGACTGACTGAAGAGTCACATTTCCATTCGTTTCCTCACTCAGTATCTAAATAGTGCACAGTACAGTCTAATAGCCAGATTGCTAGTTTCAGGGATATAAACCTTTTATAATCCCATCCATAAAACACACTTTACATATTCAGCCCCACTACTAGTAAAATAATCAAGACCTTGCTCAATAGCACACATTTGAAATGTGAGTTGTAATGAAGTTTTGCCCTTTGGTGAGGCTTTAGGCTTTTGTTTTCTTACATCTGCCCCACTCGTCACTACTTCCTCAGCTGTCATGGTTTTATTTTTGGCTGTGTTGACTCCAGCTCCTGGAAAGACACAGCATAAGAAATTATTGCACAATGTTTGAATGCATATGTATGTGTTTGCCTGTGTGTGTGTGTATGCACGGTTCTGCATAAACACACCTGGCACTCGGTGGCATTTGTACTTGTAAACTATCAACAGGACAGATGTCAGTAAGGCCAGCGCGACGGGCACGATGATAACCGCAAAGGGAAACGGGGTTGCATCTGGGCAAAGAAAACAGAAGTGAGTAAGAACAAACGCTTCCTGAGAACACACATCGACACCCATTACACGTCTTATCACCGCCTTAAACACAACGCAGCAAAAGTAGCACCAGATACCAGATGCTTGGTTTCTTTTCAAGTTCCCTTTTCAAGAGTGAGCACTGTTTGCTTTAACACACACACACAGATCCCAGATTTAAGACTTCACAATAATAACAATAACATCACACAGTCATTTCAATCCAATCAGATTCTTTAATCTCATGTCAAAGGTACAAACGTACCTTTCACTTGTTCACCAGGGATTTGCGTTGATTGTGATTCGGTGTGTTGCACCTCTGTGTTGGTGGAGATCACTGTGGAGGTCTGGTTTGGAGAGACTGTCACACACACACACACAAACACACACACACATTGAATATTCAGGTTATAGCCATGTTAGCTGTGAAGCTCAGGGCAAAAGCTCAGGTTTGTTATTTCTTTGGTTTGCCCACCAACAGGTCCCTCTTCAATGTGCATATTTCTTATTGTAATATTTATATCTAATTTGTTTAATTTAAATTTAGTTTCAAATTAAAAAATAAATTAGTTTAAATTTAATTTTGTCAGTATTATATATTTTTGTAATCTATTTTCCCTTGTTGAGTGATTTATTTATTATTAAGCATTGTTGTAAGGAGCTAGAGACTTTCGAACTTCATTGTCAGTGATTTCAATGGTTATTGGATGGATCGCCATGGAAACTGGTTCAGACCAGTGGATGAATCTTAATTATTTACTGACCTTTTCAATCAGCAGCATTAACTGGTCAAAGATGTCACTTATTCAGCTAACTATCTCTGCCTGGTTTGTAACGTTTCTTTCTAACCAGCATTCACGGTCTAAGATGGTGAATCACATTTAGATGATCTGTGAATTTTCCTCTCGTCCCACCTTGAGGGTGTTTTTGGTGACATGTTGGGTGGGTTGCTATGCAAAGACATTGATAGTCCCATTGGGATAAGACCTAATGGCTTTTGAGTCTTTCCAGGTCATCATTGTTTTATGACCAAATACCTGCAGCTTACTTTATATCTGGTTTTAATAACTAACCACACTATAACTAACTATAACACACTGCACAAATCACAGACCTCACATGTCTGTCATTCATTCTTACTGTCATATTGAGCTGTGCTCTCTGTCTGTTGCTCTTCTCACCCTCTTACCCACTGACAGCTGAATCTTGGTGTAGTTTCCAGGACGCCATTGTGGGTCAGAGACGCACCAGTATGTCCCAGCATCCTCTGCTTTGAGCTCTGTGACCGTCACCGAGAAGGAGCTTAAAGTCACGTCATCCTGCAGCGTGAACCTGCTCCGACTCGTCGTCATGTCTTTGCAGGTTCTGCGCTGCTCTCCCTTACAGAGGAACTTCCTGTTGTCCTTGTGTTTCTGTGGATAGGGACACTTCAGAGTTTGTGTTTGTCCCACAGAGCTGCTCTGTTTCTCTGACTTCACACAGCACCATTCTGTCAAACAGATGAGAAATACATGAGCACGGTTCAAATTTCCTCAAAAACACCAAATCTGCTTTGGCTGATCTGCATACAGTGAAAAGTACAAGTAACACAACTTTAAGGTCTCACCTTTGACTTCCAGCTGAACAGCAGAGAAAACATCCAGGCCGCTGTTTTTATGGACACCACAAAGGTACAAGCCAGAATCGCTTTGGGCCAGACTGCTGATAGTCACAGTGACTTTCTTTAACGTCTTGTCATCAGTCAGTCTGAACCGTCCTTTCTCTGCGTCATCAGAGGTGATCACAGCCCGCTGCAGACACGTGGACGTCTGGTTTCCTCTGCAGACGTACTTCAGGTCGTTCTGGTCATGACGCTCATACGAACAACTGAACGACACTGAACCGTCCTCATGATGCTGGACTTTGGTGGAGCGATCGCAGCAGATGTCTGTCAGTAAAACCACAGAAAGCCAGAGATGTTCAGATTAGACTTGAGTAAAAAAAAAAAGGAGGATTACAGTGAAAACTTACTGGATTCAAAATTTGGACTTAAAACATAATAGTTTGTTATGTAAAGATGGTGAAAGTGCAGGCTGAAGGACAACTCTGTCGTACTACTGCAGAATTATTTCCGCTGATTCATTTCCCACATAAGCAGCATTACTGTCGGTCAAAGTAGAGTTACGTGTTTAGATATATTTTATTGTAGATTATTTAATCTAAAACATTGGTCATATGCTTTGTTGAATATATTTTTGGGCTTTTCTAGCCTTTATTGTACGTGGGACAGCTGGGGTGACCAGGCAGGAATCGAACCCACGGCAGGTCGCTGCAGTGAGGCCGATGATGTTTGTGTGGTCACGTTTTCTATATAGAAATGAATCTACAAAGTATCTGTCAGATAAGTGTTATGGGGTCACTACGCACAAGTTATATATATATATTTGTACACTGCTTGAGTAAATGTACTAATTGTGCTCAGTGATTTGTTCTTTTCTTACCTTTTCCTACTTCCAGCTTCACTTCAGTGTAGATGTCCTTTCCAGTCCTGGTCACCCCACACCAGTACTTCCCAGCATCCGTAAGACTCAGATGAGAGATGGTGGCCGTGAACACTCGATTTTCTTTGTTGTCGTGGATGGAGAATCTGCTCTTTTTTGTTTGTGTCGTCTTAATGAGGACATCATCGTCCCCACAGGGATCCCTGCACAAGTACTTCTCATAAGACTGATATCCCTCATCATAGGCACAAGAAACAGTTGCTTCTCTCCCTTCATATCCAGACGCATGGATCAGATTTGCTGCAGCCGTCACGCAGCACAGAGCAACTGTTAAGAAAGGACAAAATATACTGTAACAACACTATAATAAAAATAATACATAAAAATAATAACATGCTGCATTCAGCCGTATTGTACTGAATAATACATATTTTCTCGTATTTGATGAGAGAAACTTACTGCACTGAGTGAACAACAGACTCCACATCCTGAGGGAACGGTTTCTGTTTCTTTGAAAGTGAAGTGAACCCTGTATTAAAAGCAACACCCACCATATGTGTCAGCATGTAATACAAATGCTGAATGATCCCACTTCCTCATCTGGACCATCAATGCTTTATGGGCCTTAAACCATCACAAACGTATCTGCTACAACTATAACAGCTCTGCTATAGTTGTCTCAATGAAGAAAGAAAAATATATGATCTCTCTGATGGAAGATACAAAGAAACAAACTCTGTCACTTGAATTAGGTGGATGGGAATTAATATTAGTAATATTTTAAGTAGAAACTGTTCCTGTAGTTTATAATAGGTCAAAGTTTAATCCTCAGTTGTTCACTTTGCTGCCACAGAGGGGCACTCTGGTCAAACTTTTACCGTAATGTGACGCCAAGACTCTCGATACATGCAACTGCACAGGAAATGAACTCCTCATGCAATTTGAATCACAAAGCTCAAGTATGATAACTGAATTATTATTGTCTTTAACAGTCCAAAATAACACAATTCTCAAATGGTAAACAGTCTTTTCATATGAACACCTGCTGTTTCATGAAGAAATGATTCATTTAAACTCCCTTTAACACCAACATATTCATCCCTATGAATTCATTTTAAAGGGGGATTTCCTAAATGTGCTTTTTGCAGTTTCATATACTAATATGCCTTCATTTAATTGACTTTTCATTTTTCAAGGAAAGTGAAAATCTAATAAAGGGAAAAAACAGCAATTAAGTGTTGCACCTCAATAGATTTGTGTGACTGCTGAAGACAGATCATAAAGAAGGCAGAGATATTATCACTTTTGGTGCACATTGAAATGCCAGATCCTACATTTTCCATAATGCAACCAGCAGCATTTTTACCTCTAACCCATCTGTTCCTCTTGCTGAATGCCAAAACTCAACACACGCCCATTAACAGACTTTCTGTTATAAGTTTTCAAGCTCAAACTGAGATAAACTCTGATGACTGATGAGTCAAACTTTAATCTGTCTTAACATGCAGCCAGTGGTTTTAAATGATTGGTGACACTATAAATTACCATAAAACAATAATCCATGTAAACATTTTTAAAGCGATTCACTGAATGTTAAAAATCTGTTGAATGCATCAGTCTCTCGTCTCTCATCATCAGTCATGCTTTTCTGCTCTGGACCCCCGACAGCAAACCAGACATACTTACTACTTAAAATATTGTGCCACCGTTTCAAACTACTGACCCCACCCTGGCCAGAGCATTATAAAATACCAGTGGTGGTGTATGTGGGTGAAAGCATGCGTGTGTTTTCCCTGAGCTCAGCCATTCCCCCCTCTCCAGCTGACCTCTCAGCTGTGCCTCTCGCATACTGCAGCACAGACTGTTTCCATATCTCACACACTCTCACACCGAAAGGTTGACATTAAGACCCCGTGCGGAGGATAAGTGTGTCCCGAATTAGCGAGGATGCCAAGTCCAGCTGAGCTGTTGCCAGGTCGGCTCGCCAGCCGGTTTTGGGTGTTTCCACGGTGGGTTGAGTTTCTGCAGTGTGGCCTGTTTGCATGTCGGCAGTGCGCAAGACGCGTGTGTTATGATCGTCTCAGACTACAGCCCAAACACGCACACACACACACACACACACACACACACACACACACACACGTAGCTCTGGCTGTGCACGAGGGAGGACCTGTTATATATAGGTGACCCCCTCAAGTGCTCAGGGTCTATCTTAAACCGTCAAGCTATGTGTTAATGTCTCTCTCTCTCTCTCTCTCTCTCTCATGTTTTGAAGCTTTATGGGCAAAAGATAAAAATTATTTTACTTCACTCTGTGTGTAAGTGTGTGTGGGAGGGGACATTCCATCCATTCTTGCTCTTCCTGAGGAAAGAGGGAAAGCATCACACACACACACACACACACACACACTGCTGACAGAGAGGTGCACACACATCCCTCTAAGGTCATTCACACATCCGCCTCTTCTGTCAGCTCTCCACCCGTCACGCTCTGACAGACTCGACTCTCTCTCCATCTTAAAGACGTTTCTGCGACGGTGTCCAGCGACTCTGCACAAAGTGAACTAACTGCAGCTGTGCAGCTCTGAGGTGATGCCGATTTGTGCAGAAATGAATATATGAAACACTGTTTAGCTCAGGTGGAGCATTAAATCACACACTGTGGCACTGCTGGAGCAGAATCTGTAAACTCTTCCTGGTTTAAACGTGTGTGTTGACTCATGAGTCTGGAGGGGAAACATCAGCACATTAGCCTCTGAACAGGAATCGGCTCTGTTGGAAAATATAATTGTGTCACTTGCCTTTCTCTCTGTCTTTCAGCTGTGAATACGTGAACACACACAAACACACACTCTCAGGCAAAGAGGATGCCAACCTGAACGGTGGCTCGTCAAAGCTCCTCGGGGGAAACTACGCCAGCTGTGACGCACTGCTGCCCTCCTGCCAGCAAACAGCCCTCACAATGTTTTCTTCTGAGCAGTTAGCGGGACAGTCTCTCTTTGTGTGCCTCCATGTGGGTCAGCAGGGAGGGTAACGACTTTGGCTCCTTCATTTTTTTAGTCCCGCTATTAACTTAACATTTTTCCATTTGTTTTCAATTATCTGCACCTCAGCCACTCTGAGTGCAGCGTACAGCATGTGACATGGGGACGTTTGTCAAGGAAATACAAGGCAGGCGTATTTCAGGACACACTCACTCACCACTTGAGAGAGACAAGCTGAAGGATTGCATTTTATTTTCTGTAAATATATAGACTCTTTGAACTCATTAGCAAAACACACACTCACTCTCTCTCTTTGTACACAAAGACTCACAGAGCTGCATACTGTACACTTCTGTCAGAAGACTCCTAATTTTTTTACAGAGAGCTTTTTACAAAGCAAACTTTCATTTCACGAATGATCACACAAGCGGTATATCGTCGTGAGACAACTTTGGGCACAAAATTAAGTTACGCTCATCATTCAGTCCTCCGCTGTCTCACTCACGCACAAACACATTCACACACACTGCACAGATACACTCATGGGGACAGTTTAGTTTCAGCAACAGTCGGCTACTAAAATGTTCAAACTGTTTTTTTCTGCTGCTAGGCAACAAGAAGTTGCTGAGCACTGAAACGAGCGCGCGGTACCCTTTAATGATGACCAGGTGTCCATAACTCTGTCATCGCAGCCACTGGGATGGTCTCTCACTCCGAGTCTATTTGACAGGGGTTGCTTCCCTCTCCCTGCGCTCGCGTGTAAAGCTTCACAAAGTCCTTGTAGCGAGGAGCGCAGCCGAGCCAGGCTTCTCCAAAATGAACAGAGCCGGTCAGGAGGTACTCGTCCCGTCCGGGCTGCGGCAGGCACTGACCGGGGACGTTGATCCGTCCAGTCCAGCCGCGCCCTTTGGCTCCGCTCCAAGCAAACACCCTGCTCTTCTGATGAAACAGGCGACCCAGAGTCACCACAACAGGCGAGTGCTGGTTAGCACCTGATGCCACGCCGCCAAACACGCCGCTGCCAGCTACAGACACAGAAGGAACAACATGACACACTTTTACAAATCAGAACGGATGAACGGTGACCTGTGAACTCCTCTGAGTCACTGTTCAGCTGTTTTTCAGCTCATTCAGATCCCAGCATGCTGATGTTTTTATGTGGAAACTGACTCAAGAGAAACTCAGGAAACGTTCATTGTGCCGTTATCCTGTCACCCCCCTTCAGTAACAGCTACATATTTTCACTTTCAACTTTCACTTTATTGGCTTTCTTGTCTAAAGTTTGATGACAGGTTAGCACTCTCTTGTCTGGATGGTAAATGTGTGTTGAAAGAAGGTGAATAATGTCAAATCATGCCTTTATGTGCATATTTACCAAAGTCACTGGTGCACACAGCCATGAGGACTTCTTCATCCGAGCAGGGTTTACAGGTTGCTAAAACACAGATAAAAGGAAAACACTGAATCAGAGAATCTTATTTTTGACCGTTCACTTCCTGCCCTCAGTAGCTTTTCTGTCGTAGCGTGAGTTTCACGCTTAGTCTGCTTCCTGCTCTGCCTGCTTTATTTTCTCTGTGTGGTGGGCGGGTATCTCTGAGATCAAGAGAGTGAATGAGAACAGCAGGTGAGGGAGGAGACGTGATCACAGAATTACCTCTTGACCCTGTCAGCTATAAAAACAGCTATAAACTGCTCAGACACACACAGACGGCCTTTCTTCTCCCTCATTAGGAGACCAGTCCCGCCCCTGAACCAGGCCCCTCCACCAGGACGGGCTGGAGACCCAGAACTCCCTCCTCTGGGTTTTCATGGTGGCGGTGAGGGAGGGGGGTCTGTTCCTGATTGACAGCAAAGAGACGATTGGCTGACCCCTGTGTTTGACCCTAACGTGACCTTTTGATTGGCCTGCTTGTTTTCATAAGTCTGCCTGAGAGCAGGAAGCGGGGGGTGTCAGAGAGGGGCGGCCCGTAGGTGAGACGAAGAAACGGGGAGGCGGCAACACGCCCATCGTCACCTTCGCTTTGTGTCAGGACGCCTGCGACCGTTTCAGCCAGTTAGAGGAGTTCAGACAAAGCAGAGAAGGGAGACTTACTCGAGACAGCGAATATTTGTGTGAACATTTGAAAAGTGGAGATTAAATTGAAAGTGTGAGCCAAACATCTGCTTGATGTCGTGTTCAAGCTGTATTAAAATAACTAACTTAAAATGGTAAAATGATCAAAACCACACAATCAAAATACTCTTTAACAGGTACAAGTCCTACATTCAAAATAATATAAGTACAATGCACAAAAAGTAAAGACTCATTGTGCACAGTGACCCCTATTTCTTTTAATATTGTTCCTGGGTTATTCTTTTTCATTTCTTGATATGTGAATTGTACTTTCATGTTGTAGGTGTTAAAAGTGGAGCTAGTTATAACTACGATATAGATTACTGGGTATCTTAATCTAAAACAGAGCATCATCTATTTTTGTCTCTCAAATCATAGTCTGAAAAAAACTATTAGTGAGTGTCAGGTAAGTGTGGTGTAATTTCCTTATATATGATTTTATAGCAACACTCAGTGAGTGCACTGGATTTGAGAAACTTCATCATGATGCATGTAGATAAAAAGCTTGATGCATGATTTCAGCAGTGTGCTGAGAGCCGCAGGGACAAACTGTAAATCTGAATCACATGTTGAACTTGCATGTGAGCAGTGAAATGAAGCACTTTGATTAGAACTTTTAGAAACAGACGACAAGTAGAAAACACTCAGGCTCCACCTACAGAACAGCCACATGCTCTGTCTTACCTTGACCAGGGAGCAGGTGGGGGTACAGGTGGGGGTGCAGGTGGGCCCCGGGCCCCCGGCTGGGCACCAGCTCGTACTGCAGAGCCGTGATCCTCCGGCTGATGTCTGCGTGCGGCACGGCCTCCACGAACAGAGCTCCCTCTGCCAGGCTGACACAGCGCACGGCGCCCTGAGCCTGGTCCTCCTCGGCCAGCAGCAGCGTCAGATCCCCGCCACGCTCCAGGTACACACGGGACCCCTGAGCACCGGACACACACACACACACGCTTCATCCATCTGATGCATCACTCTGCAGTCACAGTCTGACTGTTAAGCAAAGGAGTGAAACTCTGTGCTGCTGCTCTACCTGGGAGAACGTCCGGGGCTTGATGCACACGTGGAGACCTGCCTCCTGCCCGGCGGGGGCCTCAGTGTTCGGCCGCAGGTTGACGATGATGGCCCCCGTGGGGTAGAGCCACTCCAGAGACCCCCGAGAGCAGCGAAGGTAGACCTGCTCCACCTCCCTGCGATGGGACTCGTGGCTCAAACCGCTGCAGAGGAGAGGACACATTTCTTTCCTCAGACAGGCACATCGTTTCTGAGCAGAGCAGCAGCAGGACGACGGTGCCACCTTCTGAACACTGCAGCGTTCATTTAGTAACTCTGGTGCAGCTGCTGCCAACAAATCTTTCACTTTACAGCTACCTCGACACCAGGAGCTGACTGGGCTGTTGCAACTTTACAACACAGTATTTTTATGACTGGGGGAGGTGGAGGAGTGATCAAAGAGGCCTGTAGCTGCATTTACTTAAGATAGGAAGTGAAGCTGAGCCACTCTGATCACTTCCAAAACCCCCACAGGGAGCATATTTCACAGAAACCTGCCAACAGTCTGCTCAAAGTTCCTGCTGCCCAGTAAAATGGTTGATGTGGCTCATTTTCCCCTCTGAGAAGAGAAACTGCAAAATGCAGATCTGAATAAAGATGCTGCTGAATTACTGCGCGCTGCCGTCAGATGATTCACTCATCAGAACAAACATGAAAGTCACTCTGACCTCTCTGAGGATCACAGTCCCGCATTCAGACCCCCGCACCCTCCCGCAGAGAACAGACAGTGCGCATCTTCATCCTCCTCACCTTCCTCTCCAGCTGCACTGGTCGCTGCAGCACCGCGCCGCCGCCGCCGCCGCGCACAGCAGCGCCGCCGCGACGCAGAGCGCGGAGCGCGGCATGCTGCGGGGCCGCTGCTGGGTCCGCACACACTCCTCACACACACACCTCAGACACACACAGCGCACACGCACACCTCAGACACACACAGCGCACACACACCGCGCACACACACTCCTCAGACACACACAGCGCACACACACTCCTCACACACACTCCTCACTCACACACGCCGCGAGGATCCAGGGAAACGTCGCTCCGTCTGTCCGCTACATGTCGGTTCGGGCCGGAGGTGTGTGTGTGTGAGTCCGCGGAGGAAGAAGGACGCTGCGCGCGCTCCGCTCCACCGGCGAGGGGCGCGTGCAGCAGCTGGAGAGACACGCGAGCTCAGTCCAAACCACGCCCACCGCGCGAGGCGTGTGTGTATGTCAGAGAGAGAAAGTCCTGCTCCAAACTTTCACACACATTTAAAAGTGAAGCAGCGAAGAACAAAAGAAAGAAAAGAAACAAGAAAAAACGTCCCGACACACCTGAAGAGAACAAATGATAAAAAAGTCGCATTCTGTGTGTGTGTGTGTGTGTGTGTGTGTGTGTGTGTATGTGTGTATCTTTGTGTGTGTGTGTGTGTGTGTGTGTGTATGAGTGTATCTGTGTGTGTTGTGTATCTGTGTGTCTGTATCTCTCTCTGTGTGTATCTGTGTGTGTGTGTGTGTGCCTCATCAGCAGATGAGTCACATTAAAACAGTGGAAATGCAACATCTTTCCAGTCTTCTGTACCTTCCTCCTCCTCCTCCTCCTCCTCCCTCTTCCTCCCTCTCCTCTTCCTCCTCCTCCTCCTGTTTCTCCTCCCTCCTCCTCCTCCTCCTCCTCCTGTCTTCAGTTTGAGGGAAACAAAGGCCTCAAACAAACACAGAAGTCACACGTGTGCTCTAAAGGCCTGTTTGGCTGTCGGGCAGGTTTCCCGTGAGAACTGAGCAGCTTTCAGTACGGACTCGTCACATTCCCCCCCAGCCAGAGCTATGTGACACACACACGCACACACACACACACACACAAACATACACACACACACACACTCACACACACACACACCTCCATCATGGTGAACACGGGAGGCTCCGCTGAGTGTGACTCATCTGTCTCATGTTATAAAAATGATGCTTTCCATCATCAGTATCAGTCTGTGTTCCTGATGACTTTGTAAGATTCTCCCACTGACTTTATTGGTTCTTAATGAATCTTTAGTTCTTAATGAGGACAACACGCAGCCTACCAAGGCCAGAAACTTCCCTTTCAGTCAGAGGAACCACAGACCTGCTGGAAATAGGCTGCACAGGAAGGACGATTTATAACATCACAGAACAGGAGCTGAAGAAATGACCGAGCTTCAAGCGTCAGCATGTCATAATAATAATGATAATAATAATAATAATAATAATAATAATAATAATAATAATAATAATAATAACAATAATAATAACAATAACAATAACAATAACAATAACAATAACAATAATAATAATAATAATAATAATAATAACAATAATAATAATAATAACAACAACATTTATTTGTATAGCACTTAACAAACACCAAGTTACAAAGTGCTTCACAGGCAGGTTAGAAACACACACACACAGTGCAGAGACACAGAGGACACACACACAACACAACACAACACAACACAACACACAACACAACACAACACAACACAACACACTGATTAACCAGAGTTCAATCAGCAGGTTTCCATGAACACTTCATGGACGGTGTCATTCGAAAGCGGCACATAGAGGACTGAAGGATTTACCAGACAGGTGGGGTGACTTTCTGCACTTCCCCTCTGCCTCTGCATGAAGCACAACACACCTGCCCCCCCCCCTCATGGATCTGAAACTGATCTGCAGTCTGACCCGGCTCCAGCAGAGGAAGTCTGAGCTGCCGATGTGCCGTTTGACCCCATGTGCTCCTTCGCCATGTGAAGTATTTACAGAGCAGCAGAGCCTCTGACAGATCG
>JBAJHX010000051.1:7609471-7638021 GCA_037176925.1 Amniataba percoides
CACACACACACACACACACACACACACACACACACACACACACACACACACACACACACACACACACACAAGCTCACTCACACAAATAACTTTTTTTAGGGAGGGAGGGTTTGGTCATATGGTGAGAGAGAGAGAGAGAGGGAGAGAGAGAGAGAGAGAGAGAGAGAGAGAGAAGAAAGGAGAAAAGAAGGGCAGAAGGAGGAAGGCAAAGTGCAACAGAGAGGGAAGGAAGTGAGCAAATAGTTGTGGGAGATCTTACAGAGTTTGGGTGGAGGAGAGACGCCTCGTACTGCAGACGAACTCTTTGGGGTAACATAATGTCATCCTGGAGTGCAAAAAATAGAAATTTAAACATGTACGACGTGTGAGTTATAGTAAATATGTGCATCATGTGACAACCACAAACACTAGTTCATCTGAGACAAAATCGAATCTATTCATGGGGTGAGATCAAAAGTACAACGCCAAATTATTTATATATAGTAAAACATACAAAATAAAATAAAAAAATAGGAAGTAATGACACAAATACATGATTGAAAAAGGGTCTTCAACACATACCATGAAAGGATTGCCAAAACAAATTGATTGAAAAATTATATAATAAAGATAAAAGTTTAAATCTGAGGTTTTTGGATATGAACAGTGTCGAGTGCCTGAACAGAAACAAATGCCAGATAACAAATAACAACAATGGTCTTTGTGCAGAAAATTGAAATTTTGTAGTACACAAGCAATCATAAAGCTTTGTTTTAAAGACAGAGCTGCCATTCATATGAACACACACACACACACACACACACACACACACACACACACACACACACACACACACACACGAGTATGAACTGCTGCTCTCAGCTCATTCGTCATCTGCTCGACAGATCTGTCAAACAGTCCGAGCTGCAGAGGACTGTGTGTCAACGTGCAGCCAGTTTATTTGGACAAACCAATATGATCCAATTAGTTTTACCTCACTACTGTATGTGTCATGAAAGACATCTGGACAGTGTAGATGAAACATCACACACACACACACACACACACACACACACACACACACACACACACTCTCTTACCGCATCCTGAAAGCACAAGTACTGTCCACTGCTCTGAGATGTTGCTTTATTCTTTGCATATCCCACTGAAAGACAAAAAAAAAAACAGAGTGTGTGTGTGTGTGTGCTCTCGGACCTCTATGTGATAATTATTTCTACATGTGCCAAAATAAAAAAACTTACAACAAAATAATGTGACTTTCAAAATGTTAAACAGTAACGTCAGCCACAGTTAATGATCCTGATCATATCAAACTAAATAAACCAAAGAAGAATGAACAAAACATTTTACTATCTTGTCGATCCAGCGACTAATTTTGATTCTCTGGTTCCCAGCTGATGGGAAGAGGCCTCCTTCTGCACCATTTTATGGACACAAATGTTTGCTGCAGCAGGACTGAAGAGCCTTATTAGTACTGAGTAAAACCTTAAAATCAACTTGAAGCCAACAAATCTTCTTTACTGGATCACAAAGCCACATTACTCACTTTCCTCCTCACTCACTGAATTATGGGTGTTAATGACAGTAAAACCTTAAGCAGGATATTAAAGTGAGCACAGAACAAACGTGGTCCCATGGTGGGCGGGGAAAAGGTCTGGGGAGTGTTGAGCAACCGCCAACACAAGACGAAGACCGCAAGATAGTGTACGGATGAAAAACAGAGAGAGCTTGAGAGACAAAGTCTCTTTACCAACACTAATATCAGTGCATTTGCTCATCTGTCCTTTCATTGACATAAAACGCTGCTGCAGGCCGAGGCTGACGGCATCGGTACCGTCGGTGTCCACTGACCTCCTCTGGGCTGGGCAGAGCTGTGGCCGGAGATCACGAGCGAGATGTTCCTCGCCTCCAGCTTCTCCCTCCAACCCTCCACCACTTTCCTGGAGTCATCCTAAAGATAAACACACACACACACACACCAACAAAGGCTTTGACGTCATGTTGTCTCTGTTCTGGCTGCATGTTCCCATCAGCTCACACACACACTGGCTCACCGTGCTGGCGTCATCAAAGATGGACAGCTCCATGGATCCAGTGAAGTCTTGCTGTAAAACAGCCTGCAGACACTCGTCTAGCCAACAGGACGCGTTGTGGATGGGCATGATGACACTCTGAGCGCACGAGACACACAGGGAGAAGTCACACGTGCAAACAAGCTGCAGGAGGAACCATCAAAACCATAATGTGGAGGCTCATGTAGGGAGGAAGGAGAGGATCTTTGTGAGACAGACTGCACGGACGCAGAAGAGATGTGACATCATGAGCCACATGTAAACCTGTGTGTGTGTGTGTGTGTGGCACCCACCACCTCCACTGCCCTCCTCGGTGTGTCACTGTCTGCAGTGCGGAGCCGCTTCGGGGGGTTCATGTTCGTCCTCTGAGCTCCCGACCTGAGTCCTGACCTCTGACCTCTGTGACGGGCTAACCTGTGTGGACGTTTAGACAGACAGACCGGCGGTGACTCGTGGACTAACATGTCACTAAGCGACTCGTTTTGTCAGTGTTTTCCATGTTGACAACAAAGAGCAAATCTTCAAATGTGTTTTTTGCATTTAAGTGACGGTTAAAGCCACAAATTTAGACAAAACGTGCGGTCCGAACCGCGGCATAGAAAAACTGCTTCACGACTTCCGCAAACACTGAGCTCCTGACGCTCATTGGCTCGCGCAAAAAACACGGACCAACACCTGATTGGCTCTAACTCACGTCAATCATATGGAGCAGTGACGTCACCGACAGCAACCGCGTTAATGCAAAAAGCTTTCTGGCTTTTTTTCCGTTTGCAGACTGAAAGGCCGTTTTAGCTGGAATTAAAAGTAGACTCTCTCTTCCTGTCCAGAGATGAAACTGGAAATGATAACAACAGAACATTTTATCAAAACTGACAAATCATCAGAAAGATTCTGTATGTATCCACCATTAGCATTGATTATTTTATAAAAACATTCACACGTCCACTCACTGATCACATTTTTCAGAGGTTTCACAGCGCCACATTTCCTGACCTTCATCGTTTGCTCAGTCCTGGATTGTTCAACCATTATGTGATATAATTATGGCATCATCCACCTGATAACAGCTGGCTGCACCAGTATTTCCAACTTTAAATGATTATTATTTGTTAAATGAACTCAGTTGAATAAAAGCATCAAAAAGCAACAGAATGGGTGTACTAAGAGAAATTTCAACACAGCAAGTTTCACAAGTTTTAGTGTTTTTTTAAAGCAAATATAATTGAAGTGAAGGGCTTTTCAGCTTATCCTTGTTTGTTTGGTCTGACTCATTTTTGGTGAAATGAAACTCCTCTAGCTCCTCTCCAGCTTTCCTACTCTGTTGAATGGAGAACCAGATCAGATGTTTTTCCTGTTAACATTGGCAGGAACAGGATGGGCTGAAATATTGTTTTTGACCATAGTTTTCATTTTCTGTCAGAACGGAAAGTAATTGAATAGTGAGTTAGAGATGTATGATATGATAGGTGTGTATGTGTGTGTGTGTGTGTGTGTGTGTGCGTGCGGAGGGGTTAGGGTCAGTATGTGTGAGGCATTCAGAGTGATTAAGATGTGTTTCAATTCAAAGTGAGCAAAGTTACTCTCACAACATATCAGAAAAACACAGATGATCCACGAGCTGAAGTTACGATCTGTGTCAGGAACCAAACGTCAGTCGTGGATTAAGAAATTTCCAAACTATGTTACCCGTTAGCTCTACAGTACAGACAGCCACAACCCACAACCCGCATGTAATCCTTATTTGTTCTTTTTCGGTTCTGTCCTGATAAAACGATTAACTGACAATAAAAAAGGCAAAAGCCTGGAGGAGCGTAAGCTGCTTAACTTCTGTGCGACTCACTTTAGAAACACATTAACTTTCTCTCCTAAAGTCCCGGACCTGAGATATTTTTAATGAAGTCCTGAATTTGATCACACACTCCCTCCGCAGCCGGGGCACCGCTCACACAGGATGTGGCTGGGAGATTGTGCAGCAGAATAATCGTTCCCACATTGCAGCAGCATCTTGATCAGACTAAGCTTAATTTATCTGTTTGAACACGCCTTTAAACTGGACAAATGCCTCACTGCAGGCCAGGAACAACAGCTCCAGGGGGCGACAGTCTGGCCAGAATCGAGGATTATTCTCGTGCTTGAGTGGATGATAAACGGGATCAAGAGAGAATTTGGCCTGACTGTACAGTGCATGCACACACACACACTCTCTCACACACACCTGCTAAACAGGACAGTCAGGAGAGAAACTGCATGCTTGTATCTGCCAACGCAAACAGCAAATAAAGGCCTTATGAAATGTTTGTGTTACTTTGAAACTCTGTGAGAGTCGAGAGAAACCACCCATTCTTCCTTCTCACTGAGCCATTTATTCATCTCCAAGTAACAGAAGTTGATAGTTGCAGGCAGCCGTGCGTGATTAAGTAAAATGTGATAATATAATTACATTTTATTTAATCATGTACGACTTTGAAGTTTCAATCTTCGAGGGTCAGGTTGAGCTTATCAAGTTTGTTCAGTTCTTTGCACTGCATTTCCACAGGACCCTGATATACTTCTGCAAAAGCAAATTTTCTGCTCTCACTCTCACAACTGTTCTCACAATCAGTCACTGCTGCCTGTTTACTTCCCCTCCTCCACCAAATCAACACCACATGGTGTAGCTGCTTTTTAAAATGTGCACACGAGCCGAGTTACTGTATCTGGAGGTCGAAGCTGCAGCTGTTTAGATCTCTGATCAGACTGCACTTGATTTTGTTTGGACAGAAACGGCAGACATTAAAGAGAGGGGAAGTGTGTGAGTGTGCCTGGTGGAGGTATGGCCATGATTGGATTTCCTCGATTCATTTAGGTTCCCTCTGGGAAATGTGCACAATTGACCTTTTGAGAGAGTTTGTAGTCATTTGAATTCATCTCAAATCTCCCTAAAGACGGAAAAAGAAGTTTTGCTGTCATTTTGTTATTTTGTAACTCTCCAGAAAAACTGACCCGATGATCATTTCCTCATTTCCAAGTCCAAGACGAGGGCATATGGGACAATAAGTCACATTTTCATGGTGCCAGGGACAAACATTAGATTAATGCTCTGATCTGATCAGCGTTTTAAGTCTTCAGGTTTTAGGTCTTTTTCCTACAAGGTACCAGCTTTGTCTTTGATGTACCTGCAAGTATTCTGTTTAACCTACAAGAAACACGTGTTACAGCCTCGATTTTCTTTCTTCAGCTGCTTCAGTGTTTGGCTGGGTTATAAAAACACTCACACACAGCTGGATATTAACTGTCACAGTAAACTAAAGCATGCTGAGTGCTGGTGGCCTTCAGTAAGAGGTGTGTCATCGTATCCGTTTTGAATCTCAGGTGTAAATTACCCGCTAGAGACTGAATAGCTGGAAAGAGGCGCACAACAGCTGCGCATTTTGTCAACACTACCATCTAGTGGTTAATGAGCAAAGCTGACTGTTTTCTCTACAGCAACAACACACAGCCTCAAATAAACCTCTTCCCTTCTTCGATATGTTAGTGCACGTGTGTGTTTGTGTGTGGCTTTTTTGAAGATGAAATGTTTTTAAATGTGTTGTCAGAAAATTTACTGAAAGAGAAAGAATAGAAAGAAAACCTTGCATGTTGAGGACTTTGTTTTAAGCAGAAAGAGGCCTTAAAGTGAAACTACAATGATGTGATCAGTGAACAATGTGAGCCATGTGAGGTACGCAGCAATGATCTGTACCTGTAATGGATGGAAACAATCATATCAGCTCTTCAGAAATTATAATGCAAACACCATTCATTTATTGGTATAATATTTCATAATACTTTATAGGTATCATTCTGTTAAATACATATGTACTAAGCCTGGTGTATCTATAGGCAGGCATTTCACATTCAAGTCCAGGTTCAGTGCAGCGATGACCAAACGTGCCGTCTGCTCAGCTTCTTTTGTTTTGAACACAGAAAAGAGGAGAGGAGCAACCGTTTATCGTCAGTCATCATCTGATCTCATTTCTCCTCGGCTTCCCTCATTTCTGCGCTCACGTCTGAAATAAAGTCTTCCCTTTCATTTTTGTTCTGTCGACAAATACCTTTCCACTCACTACGGCTGAATCTCATCAGAGGAGGGACACAGCGGTCTCCCTGAGGTCCTCCTCGACGGCGCCACTATCAACCAGCCGGGAATGCATTGTGGGTCAGCTGTGGAGACAGGCACACGGGTCCACTGGGGTACAATCAGTGATCAGTTTAGGTCCAGATTCAGACATTAAAGTCTAGCTTAGGCTGGTTAAGTCTAGTTTCAAATCCATCTGGACACTGCAACTTGCCTTAAAGGACAAATAACGCGATTAACTCAGGCCCAGATGTTATTGAGCTTGCAAGGTAACGCGGCAATGCAAAATGGCTGCTATCACACACACGTGGTAAGGACTACCTGAGTCAATTAGTTCTTGAACAGTGCTGTCTTGGTTCTTACACGTTTGGGCTCTCAGTTGTGCCAATAAAGCTCAAGATACTATTTGACTAATCAGAAAACGAGGCTTTATTCGGAGCAGAATAGAGGAGTTTGGAGTCTCGGCTGAGGGGTGCATTCATGCTTTCGTCGGTGAAGCAGCAGCGGAAAGGATCCTCGTGAATCTTGGTGGACAATCAAAGTTTGTGGCTTCATCTCAGTCATGTGAAGGAACAGTTCTGTCTCTGTGGCCAAAGGGTGCTCGACGTCGTCACTGCTGATGGGGGAAAAGGCATCGAAGGGACTGCTGAGATACACCCTGTTAGTCTGGTGGTGTGTGCATGTTTTTTTCTGTGCACCCTTGAGTGCGCCTGAGTGTGTGTGTGTGTGTGTGTGTGTTTGTGTGTGTGTGCGTGTGTGAGCTAGCTTTACTTCAAGAGTTCAGGTTATATAGCAGCTGATGTGTCTTTAGACAGACACACATACATCCAGTCCGAGGTCGATCCTCTTCAAGTGTGCACAACAACATCAGAGCAGGATCCAGTTCGGCCTCTTTTAAACTCGTCCTGTTGTGGTCGGCATAGATAAATCCAAAAAAGTCTTTTTCCTTTCCCTCCTCCATCTGCAGGCCGGAGCTTGAGGGGTGCGGGGCTCAGAGGAAGGGGTTGTGACTGTGTGTCTGTGACTGAGCGTGGGGGGCCGGGCGGGGGGAAAGGGGCAGCAGGGGCTGCGGCAGGTTGGAGGGCAGGTCCAGCAGTCCAGCGGGAGGTTGTGTGAGAGAGGAGGGGAGGATGGGGGGCTGGTGGGGCAGAGGGAGGGGCAGCGACGGGCTGTAGGAGAGCATGTGGGGGGGCAGCGGGGATGTGGAGGAGGGTCGCATCTGGTTGAGGGTGAGGCGGGGCTGGTCGCAGTGGAAGGGGTTGGTGGGAGACGGAGCAGTCAGACCTGAGAGGGTTAAAGAGGTTTTAGTAACATCTAATGTTTCTGTAAGAGCAGCATCGAGCTCTGGGGTTCGTTACCTGAGAGGAAGGGGTTGTTGTGCGTCTTGCTGGGGGGGTTGGGGGGTATCAGAGCATCTAAATTGACCAGCGAGGCCCCCGTAGGTCCCAGGAAGGCCTCTGGGGTCCGACACACACGTGTAGGGGGGGCGCTGAGCGGGGGGGCGAGCCGGGACAGGTCAAACATCTCCGGGCTGGCAGACTCTCGGCCGTTTACCTGGGGCTTCACTGGGGGGTCAGTCCCAAACGGATCCGTCTTTGAGTCTGCTTCAGCAAACGGGTCGGAGTCTGACTTCACCCCGAACAGCTCGGCTTCTGCAGCAGGCGAGAACAAACGTTTTTACTGCTTATTTTTATTTTCTTTATTATTGTCATTATGCAATATGATGTTTCCCTTCCTGAACATTACTTGTAATCCATTACAACTTCTGTGAAGACTCAGAGAAGAGTCAGAGGAGTGTTTGTAGAGACTGTTTTTGCACTGCACAGCTGTTCTGTTTTTCAACCACTTTAACACTGTCACACATACCAAAAGCCATTTTCATTTGAAATGCAACATGACAGGTTCACTAATTTAGTACACACATTTCCTACAGCACTGTTGTATTAGATTACTTTACACCGTGCAAGTGTTCTCGTCACGGTCTCTGTCCTGGGAACATTAAATTGTATTACAATAAATGCTAACCACCTTTTGTCTTACTGCACTGTTGAAATACAGTAATTTATCTTGTAATCAGCTGTCCATGTTGGAACAATGCACTGTGGAGCACTGTGAGATCCAAACGCACAGTAACGGTCCAACGTACAGAAGGTCTGTCCTAAAAATTAAACCACCTGTGGGACTTGCAGGTTGAGGGGGGGACACTTGAGGAACCTCTTGTTTAGGCTTCTCATCTTCCTGTGCAGCGAATGGATCCGACCGATCGCCACCTGCAGGTCACGTTGAAAACAGTACAGTCTTTTTATGGACTGATATTAAAAACTACACTGTGCATTCATTTTGATGAGGCGGGAGTTTCTGAAACGTACCTCTGTCTATTGGGCTGTCCCACTTGTGATTGACAGGACTAGAAGAGGCAGGTGCTCCTGCTTCCCAGGGGTCCGTGTGTGACTCTGCACATGGGGCCCAAGGATTGGACGCGTCGGAGGACGAGGGAGGGGCTGTCCAAGGGCTACCAATCACAGGAGTGCTGGAGTGGACTGCTGTGAAGAGAGACAGAAAACAAAACAAAAACTCAGTGTGATTTATTAAAAAGGAACAAATCCCCGTGTGTGTTTGTCTGTGATGAGCCACCCACCTACAGAGTCCCAGGGGTCAGAGCTGATGTCACTGCAGGGCTGGGTGGAGTTCCAAGGGTCACTCGGTGGAGGTGGGGCCTCAGACGAGGGGCCAAATATGTCCACCAGGTCCAACATGGCCGACTACGGGGAGCAAAAGAACCTCTTTGTAAACATTGTCAGGTTTGTGCTGCAGGATCAGAGATGTGTGGGGGAGCTGGTACAGTTACTGTGGATGTACAACACACAAAACAATCTCTTTAAAACACCGATTAGACCTTCAGCTCGGCAGATCTTAGAAGTACTGATGTAAAGTTCTGTGAATCAGACAGAAGAAGAAACTAAATCAAATGTTTTGTTAGAGTCAGATGAATCAACAAGCAGAGAGCCAACATGTGTCACATCTGTTCTCACATCACACAGGCTTCATCTTTTGTTCGGTTTTTTGTTTGTGGGCCTCGAGATCAGTGACATAACACAGTGAAATGTGACGTTGTGGGGTAATTCAGAGACAGTTTGTCAGGCAGCATGTGGACTGTTTTAGATTAATCTGCAGCAGAGACAGCAGCGCAGTCTGTGAACAAAATGCTGAAAACACTTTGACTCTATATCTGATAGAGTGAAAACCATTTTGACCCTGCAGCTATTATCAATTATAATCACTTTGTTGACAAAAAACCCAGAATGTCTTTAGTAAATCACAGTGTGTTGATATATGTGAGTGTGTTGTTGTCATGTATTATGTTCACACAGGATCAGAAAGCCCTTTGTGTTTTGATATGAAACTTACACAGATGCAGTGCTGGAAGTCGAAGCATCAAGCTCACACACACTAATATCTGACGTTTCAGTGTAGGAACACACCAGCAGGTAAACTTATGAATATTTATATTATATGGATTTCGTTTTATGATAAATATAACAAAGATAGAATAAATGAAAATAAAGGATTCTTCACAAAGTAAGTGACGCATACAGTTATTTCATTTCTCATCCTTACGTTGTACACCATGTCTAAAGGGGATCTTTAATCACTTTGTTATACCCATTGTAAACTGGACCAAATAGAGGCACCTGATAAAGTATCTATATGTTTTCAGTGTGTGATGACACATGACATGATGATCGATGACTTTGTAGGTATGTCAGGAATGAGCACCTGAAAGCAGCATGTTTTCTACGATATGCAGCTAAAGTGGCTAATTACAAGCCGTGGGGACCTGTACATGAGACAGCAGGGGACTCTGATTGGCTCTCTGACAGGCCAATGAGTTGGGGAACTGGTGCGCTACAAGATAAGGAGTATGCGTTCAGGGAAATGTCATGCTGAGCTCAAGGTTAGACAAGACAAAGTCATTATCATTCAGCAGGCACCTCTTTGTCCTCTCTCAGCTCTCTGACATTTCTCTCTCCTCATGATGCTGATCTGTGTCTTTTTGTCCTGATTTGCTCCCTGTCCCACAGTCCGCACCATAAACTCCACTTCATCCTCTAACTGTCTGCCAGCAACCACCTACAAATGCACCCGCCCACCTCTGCATGCACAGGCACACTCATGTAGCATGCGTGCACCCACACACACACACACACACACACACACACACACACACACACACACACACACACACGTTTTTAAACTCACCTCCTCCCGTGTACCTGACTGGCTCTCTCTCCTGCTCTCATCCAGGGCCTTCTGTAACAGAGACTCGTCTCCTTGACGACAGCACTGCTCCTGCAGGGGCGGCATCGTGACATCATCAACATTATCGCCACGGCAATGAGCGCAGATGCACCACGCACACACTCACACACTCACACATACACACACCAGCGTGAGCGAAACTGTCTCTTGCAGAGAAACGAAGGTGGCGTTTTTGTGCTGTTGAAATATTTAGTTGACAAAGAACAGAGGCTGGTTCAGAGCAAAGCAGACAGAGAGACTGCAGAGGAGGTTTTGCATGTAGAAGTTTTAAGACTACTTGTGTGGGAAAAGAGAGATGTAAAAATTGGAGCAGATGAAGAGAACAAAATCTGAAGAGTTTGAAAGCCAGTGGGAGAAACAGCGGAGGTCCTGTAAGACGTTAAATGAAGGAACAAGTTAGACAGAAAGTTCTTAGATGGGCACAGAAAAGCAATTTAGTCACAACGGAAGAGTCATATCGCCAAATACACACAGAGCAGCATTAATAAATGTGGAAGTGCAGCGTGTGTGTACCTGCTCATGCTCCTTTTGGCTAAGGCTTAAAGCAATCTGTAGTGTGTGTCTTCATCCATCGCTATGGTAACAGAGGAAGGAAGGGCTCGCTAGATGAAGGTGGGCGAATGTTCAGAACACTTGTAACAAAATTTTCATTATTGGAATCATCAAGAGCCAAAGAGACGTGTGGAGGGAGGGTCAGCTGTCACGCAGGAGCCCAAGGCGATGACGCATTATCATGATGTGTGTGTGTGTGTGTGTGTTGTGTTACCTTCTGACTCTCCTCCCTGCTCATAGCTAAAGCCAGCTGGAGCTGCAGCTCCTCCTCCCCGCTGGTCTGAGGTCGGGCCTGCTCCAGGTCTGAGGCGGCGCGAGGAGACGAGGACGAGGCTGCAGAGGGTGCAAGTGAGGGAGTTTGAGGGCCAAAGCAACGATGGCGCGCGAGGCGAAACTGTCAGACTGACTCGGGGTTGCATGACACACGCAGCGCAGGAAATGTGGGGCTGATTTGAATATTTTCAGGCCTACGCTGCAGTATTGATAATCTATGTGGTGGATTGTCCAAAGTGCTGGGCTGCAGCACAAAATGCATTTCACTGGAGATCAGCTGCCATACAAGCACGAATTTCTCTCACTTCATCCATTTAATATAGAATATGCTGTTCAGGGCTCCAGAAACGCCCAGACAGATTTCTGTAATAACCAGATAACAAATGACAGAGTTAAACTGTGCGACAGTCTGTGTGGGGACACTTGTAGTAATGAACCTACGGGGAATATCACCTGAATCCACTGCTGCCCTCAGCTTCACAGAGCCTTACAGCGAGCTTCACTGCTATTGTTCTGAATCGTTCTCACCGCTCTCACAGTGTTGTTTTATTTTCAGCTAGAGCAGGCAGCTGTTTTCAGAGGAAAACACTCTCTGCAAACGTCACATACAAAAGCAGCTGTTTTGAGCTCTTTAAAGGGGCAGCTGCTGCACATTTGCCAAACCAACCAGTGGCTCCTCTTCACGTCTTTTCTCATGTAAAACTAAAAAACAGTGTATGTGAGCACTTCAGGTCAAACATACATCTCGCTTCAGTGTCGCTTGTCTAAGCTTGTTTTTGAGTGTGGGATGCGCTCACTGTCACACCTTGTGGAAATCACAGGACTTTTCCAGCCTCTGTCCTCAGTCGAACTACCTGCTCAGCTGAAGAGCGAGATGAGACCAAAGGAACCGAAATCACAGCTGAAAGAGTCAATGTTGGACTTAAATTGAGCCACTAAGTTAAACACTTATCTTCTGGTTTCTAGCCTTCATTTTAACCATTGCTGGACTGTACCTTTGTTTTTAGGTCTCTTATCTTTTCTTTTCCTTTTCTGTTCTTTGCACCTTTTAACTGAAAATCTTTGTATTTTTATTGTATTTTTGTTTGTACGCTGTAAAGCACTTTATATTGCTTCCCAGTATGAAATGCTGAGCAGAAAAAGCTGCCTTGTCTTGCCTGACCTTGTAGAAAGACTACAGAAAAAGATAATGTTGTCTCTGCTTTCTAACAGGTTTAAATGTAGAAGCTGACGTCTGTGTACGTCACTCACAGTTAAAGGAGGATGGAGAGCCTCTGGAGCGGCTGAACTCTTCCCCGTACAGCACAGCCATGCTGGGCTGGCTCGTCCGCCTGCCTGGGTGGTAAGATGGAGGGATGCCTCCGTACACGCCCCCGCCCCCTCCGCTGCCCCCCCCAGCCATCCGCTCCTTGGTCTTCAGGGCTTGACTCCTTTCTTGCCGGAGACGCTCCTCGTCCCGGAGGAGACACACCAGTTGGCGGGCTTTTTCTCTCACGTTGGCGCCCTGGTCTCTGCCGTCACGGTCCACGTACTGGAAGTCACGAAGTGTCTGGACCACATGTTGATAAAAAAAAGTTCAAGTTTTAGAGATCAACTTTTAAAATGATGAACAATTCACAGATGCAGGAAACGTCAAACATCTGACCCTCAGCAGTGTTTGATATTCCAGATGACCAGAAAAGAAAACCAAAAATTCACTGCACAGGAACAGTATCAGGAAATGCTACCTCGTCCACAATTTAAAAGATAAATTTAATATTTTTAGTCATCTAAAACAAAAATCCAGGATAAAGAGGAAAACAGCCCAAAACAAGTATTGTTTGACTTTTAAATTGAACTTGATTTTTACTTGACTGGTACAAGATGCTATTTTTACTGGTTACTACTTTTCCTGGTTGCTTTTTTCTTTAGCAACCAGGAAAAGTAGTACTGACAGTCCAAATGAAGAACAAAGCAGCTGCTCTCCTCTCGCTGCAGTCCACTACCTGAATGGTGAAAGCGTTCTCACGGCACTGCTGGGCCACTCGCTCCGATCCTGTTTTCAGTAGGTAATCCAGCAGAGTCAGGGCCTGGAGGCAAAAGCTGATTACCACACCGATACTCCAAACATCTGTGTTTACATATATGTCTTCACCTTGTACTTTTATCATGTAAAAATAATGAACAGGGATGTGTGCAATGAGATGAATGCAGGAAAGAATGAAACACATGAATGAGAACAAAAAGGAAAATTAAGGAAGAGAAGACATTTGACATTAAAGCAGCCAGATGTGACTAAAACTTGGGTCACCTTGTAGACGTGCCTCCAGTTCTTGCCGCTGTCGTTGAGGCGTTTCCACACCATGCCCATGACCTCAGCGAATGCCACCACATTGAAGGTCAAGTCAGCGATCTCTGACATGAGAGATGAGGACGGGCCCCATGGATCGTTGGAGGTGGCCTCACGAACCTACACATCACAAACAGGGAGCAACGGACTCATTTCATCGGTACAG
Organism: Amniataba percoides; assembly: GCA_037176925.1. NCBI lineage: Eukaryota > Metazoa > Chordata > Actinopteri > Centrarchiformes > Terapontidae > Amniataba > Amniataba percoides. The sequence goes on from JBAJHX010000051.1 coordinate 7,623,280, forward strand.
TTCACACGTCCTGTTATTTTCTCACCGAGTAACAGCATCATAAAAAGTGTCAGTTTAATGTGAAATTCAGTTCAGTTCACAATACCTTGATCTCTGCCTCTGAATAGTTGTGAACAATATTCTTCACCTGTCGGCGCAGGGCTGAGGTTGTCATGGTGACAGGCGTTGGGAGATTGTGGAGGAACAGAGAGTGAAAAACAAACGATCAACAGGTGATGAAGAGGAGCTGAAGAGGGAACGTGGACCGGAGGAGAGGCAGCTGTGGCAGCGAAGGCTCCTCTTCTCTGTCAGGAGTTAGAGGATGCCCCTGAGAGAAAAAGAGATCAGGAAACGTCTGACGTAAATCTGTGACAGACTTTGTGTCATTGTCACTCTTTGTAAATCGATATAATCCAAATTGATCTGCTGCATCAAGGGGACAATCTAAGTTCCCATAATTCCTTGGGATGTAAACATGAAGCATCATGTCAGTTCAGTCTGCTTTGGGCTTCACCTTGCCCTCTTTTTTCCTCTGTAAGGGTTTATAGTTTTGTGAAAGGCACTATTAAAAGTTAGCTGAATGACCTTTTAGGGGCTCATATTTGCGATGTACAGACAGTTATCATGACGGAAACTTAAAAACATGAGCGTTCTCAGTCAAGTCCTGAAGTTATGAGGAGCATCTTCAATGGCTTATAATGTTGATATGTTGACGTTAAGCAGATAAAATGCATGTGTTCGCATATTTGTTAATTAGTATGACACACAAACTCCAGCTGAGGCTGATGGGAGCTACTTTAATTCAGCAGGTATTTGATGGGAAACCAAAGGGCCACCAAATTCATAACAGTCTGACCTGAATGGAAGATTGACCAGCTGAACATCGAGCCATTTTGCAAGCATGACTAAAAATAATGAGTTAATGTTGAGGCCTCACACGCTGATTTACTATGAAAACAACAAACTGCATAAACAGTGACTGATGTTAGTGACTCTGCCCACTTAAGAAGTAGGTCACACAGAAGCTGTGGCACTCAGGTGTCTGATGAAGCTTCTTGGTGGCTTATTTTATTTAGGCCAACACACACACACACACGCACACACAACCCATTTTCTCTTCCAAATTCATATTTCAGAGAGGGCACATGGGAATTGATCATTAAGGGGTTCGTGTGAATTTCCTTCGCCGTCACTGACACACAACCAGCAGACGAGAGCTGAACGAGGGCGACCTCACAGACTTCTGCTTTCATCAGTTCAGCGAACAGTCGTGATGGTGATGAATGATTCAGTTCAATGAAAAAACAAAGCTGATGTGTTTCTGCTTCACCACACAACAAAATAAACACACTCCAGTCGCTTTCCTACATCATGTATGAGGTGAAATATGAATAACGGAGCGTTTTCTGTCTTTAATGATCAGTAGTGTCATTTTTACTAAAGTTTCACTAATAAAATGTCAGAACTGCAGATGCCTGCAAATATTAGCTCATTATCTGCATACTGGTGTCTGTGTGAACGTCTAAGTGCAAGAACAACTAAAGCAAATGTAGAACAAACTCTCAAATATCAATATCACAATTGACCTTAAAAATACCTCAGTCTCAAAATACCTACCAAAGCAAAGTTTAGAAAAATCTCTATATACAGTATAAGATGAATACGGTGAAGCTGTATAACGTACTTGTACATTATTGAACAGGTTTGGTACATCAGTCAATGTTTGTGTGCTGTATATTTCTGTTTGATGGTGAAATAATAATAGTGACTCACAAGAATCAGGAAAATGGAGGCTAAATCCCATTATAAATCCCACAATAATGTCATAATCTGATGTGTTTTACTTGGTTTTTATCTATTTTATGCCACATTTGGATTATGAGACAAAAAGGCTCCTGTGCACAGACCCGTAAAAGGCCTTTCCTCCTCTCGCTGTATCTGTCACACTTTTCAGGCATTTTGCTGTTTAACCAGGTGCTGCTGCTGCATGTGAAATTTGTACCAGAGTTGAAGAGAAAAACCTCTCCAAAGCCACACACTTAAAAGCCTTTAAACAAATTTTAGCATTACCTTATTATAGCTTTTCTTTGTACAGTGAAGCTGAATTATGAGGAAAAGAAGTTAATGATGTGCAAAAAAGAGCAGGACACCCCCACATCTGGCTTTCATAACATCACGTCAGTCGGTCCCTTCAGGGCTTCGTGTTATTGCTCCCCTGACCTGCTGGGACACTGAGCCAGTAACATTAACACACATCAACAGTTTGTGCCTGTGTGAAGGAGCCTGTACGTTTCCTCTTTAAATGATTCAGTTTTAAGGTTACTGCCCACTGCTGCTCCAACACAGAGTACAGAGGCCGACAGGCCACAGGACGAAGAGCAAACATCAGCAGAAGCACATAAGAAGTGAAATACACACAGCAGGGACACAGACCAAAACTGTGAGGCATGAGAGGAACACACACACACACACACAATGAAGGGCACAAAGAAGACAGTGAGGCTCAGCAACTTCACCTGGTATCACCTTTCTGCAAAATCATCTTCAGCTTTGTGTTTGAACACACACACACACACACACACACACACACACACACACACAGACACACACACACACAGAGGTTATGAAAAGCTGCTGCTGTCTTCTGTACAAGGTGTTTGAAACGATTGTTCCTTTTATCTGACGTCACACCATCACAGATAATTCACGCTGAGAGGGAATCTGTCTGCATAACAGTTCTCAGAAAAAATAAGAAAATGCAGGAGAGAAAATCCTGGAATCAGATGAAGTGTGTGTGTGTGTGTGTGTGAGAGAGAGAGAGGAGTGTATGTGACAATTTAAGTGTAGCTTTATATTCCCAAATTAAGAAGACATTAACCAAACAGAGGAAGTTCACCTTTTCTTTGTTACTGTGGACACAACTACTTCCACTAAAAAATACAACATACTGTATATCGGTTCATCTTTAACAATACATCACATTTTATGAGATGATTATATTGTTAAAAGTAAAATCTAAAATTAACACCTAACTATAGCTTTTAAGCAGAAGTTTGTAAGTCAGAGTTGTACCTGAGTGCTTCTTTGTACCACTGCTAAGTGTACAATCCATCATCCTCCTCCCTGAGTGCATCAATCCAACCAGCCCAGGCCGATGAACTACTGAAGACAAAGTTCAGACTTTAACTGGTCTGATAAATAAATAAGTGCACAATCCCTCCTGCCAGCCCAACAGCACACCTGTGGCACAGCGAGCAGCTCGGCTTTAATGTGTGTTTGTCAGGGTGGAGGTGATGGAGTCACACAGGGTCAGTGTGTGAATGCTGCAACAACTCTCTGTTTCTACATTCAGATGACTCCTGTGGGTGTAAAAAGTTCACCTGATGAAACCGTCACTGCCAGACGATGGGGGGCCGTTGCCCCTGGTTACTAATCACCTGAGCATCACCTGGGCATCACCTGAGCATTAACTTCACGTGCAGAAACTGAGTGAGTCTGAGGAAGTTCAAGGACCCGATGCGTCAAAGCTCTGACGTCACCCCGTCATCTACGCTCAGGCCTGCGCATGCGCGCTGTGGCAGCAGGTGTACCGTATATGTCAGGTGGCGGCGGAGAGGAGGAGGGCGCTGATGGTCTGCATAATGCATTCCCCAACCCCCCCACCATCACACACACACACACACTCACTCACACACACACACAGACACACGCACACACACGTGCAGCTCAGACTCCCGCGCGGACACACACTCTGCATGTCGGTCTGTCGGTCTGCAGCCTGCTTACCTCACCATCTCTCATCAGAGCATCCTCGCCTCTCTGCTGCTCCTCTCCGAGTCCCGACGATCTCCAAGTCCCGCTTCCAGCCCCCCCACCCCCCCGCTGCCGATATATCCGGGTACCGTGAGAGCGGGGAGCCCTGAAGTCCCGGCCTGCCCCGCAGGATGCGAGCAGCCTCTGCTGAGATCCGCATAGGACGAGCACGAGCCACAGCGCAGGCAGCCCCCCCCCGCCTGTGTGTGTGTGAGTCTCTGCCTCTCTGCCTCTGTGTGCGTGTCTCTGCCTCTGTGTGTGTGTGTGTCTCTCTCTCTGTGTCTCCCTCTCTCCCCCCTCTCTCTCTCCCCCCGCCCCCCCCTCTCCGTACACACCGGGCGCGTAAAGAGGCGCGCGGCGGGGGCGCGCGCGCAGCCACTGAGGAGTGGTTCCGTGCTACATTGAGGAGGGAGCCGGTGTCAGGAGAACAAAACGTTTATTGACTTCGTGACAAACGATAGATTAAAACAGAGTGATAACACCGTCTCTTTTCTTAATATTTCCTGGCGTGCACATTCAGAGTTAACAGCGTGTCCTGTTCATCTCCAGCATCAAACTCCTCCATCAAGTCACACAGGTTGTCCACCAGGTCTCCCACCAGAGCGTAAACCTGCCACACAGACGAACACATGGATTAATGTAGTCATGGATGCACGGAGGACGATGGGAGAAATAACCACATGCAGTGATTTAGTGCTGCACTTCATTCATTTAGGGGAGACTGTCAAAGAGATTAAGAAATGAAAACACAGGACACTACATTTACCACAAAGCAACCTAAAGTGTCCTTCAATTAGACCCCTGCTCCCTCCTTCTGAATCTATTTAAACTCCACACTCTGTCTTTATAATGCAGTTTTCTATTTAAAACTTTAAGTCTCAAGCCCAGTCTGAGATCATCCTGATGACAGAGAGTCGAAGCAGGGCTCAGCAGTCACAGGTCGAATTGTACCCGTCATGATGTGTAGACAGAACTTGATGTGTAAAGAGAAGAAAAGAAGAAACCTGCCTTTTGGTGCAGCAGCCTCGTGTAGATGTCCATCAGCTCCAGCTCTGCGCCTTCATCATCAGCATGTTGCTGACTGACGCTCTTCCAAACAGCTCCGGTCAGCGAGGCCGGTTCCCTCTCCTGCTTTTCTCTTGTGCGTTTTGTGACGTCCTCCCTTCGTTTCCCCTTCTTTCTGCTGTCCTGCACACAGGATGGACAGACAGATGACAGAGTGAGCAGCAGATATTAATGTGAGTTTCTGAAGTTTCTCCTGAACACACAGGAAGGATCAATTTGCTCACTGGCAGCTGGAGGCTGTATGTGTCAAGCATCACGTAAAACTACCTCCCCATATTTCATGTTCTTTTTAACATGCAGGATGTCCTTAACATATAGCTGTGTGTGTGTGTGTGTGTGTGTGTGTGTGTGCCACAGATGGCTTGGACTGGTCCAGGATGCATTGATTCACACCCTGGACACACAATTGGAGAGCAGGTGCACATTTTCACGCAGTGTCCTGTTACCATGGTTCCCTGTGAGCAATAAGCTGTACCTTACGTATGACTCAACCATCACACTGAGGAGAAGATCACTCAGCAAAATATACAGTCGCACAGATCCCACTGTGTCTCTGGTGTGTTTCTAAATCTAATATTGTTTGTCTTAAAGAAGAGAGGTGTAACAGGTGCCGGCCAGATTCACACCCAGAACGCTGCTGATGTGACGACCGACCGACCGACCAAACCGCCGGCCGTCCCGTCAGCGTCCTCGTTAAGGTTCTCGGTCTCTGTGCCGACGGTGCAAAGCTGCTGAAATTCTTGAATTTTTGAGCAGGGCGATGCAAAGTGGATGAGTATAATGAGGACGGTGCAGAACAACCATCATCTGTATAAAAATGGACGGAGACAAAGTGACATTGTTTCCTCGTTATCTCACCAGACCAGTCGCTTTGCAAAAAGGACGTATAATGACTTCTTTTGGAAATAAAACACTGGAGCATCAGCAACATACATTTAGTGTGACTGACTGTGGAGTGGAGAGTTTACTAGTGTGTATCAGAAAGTTAGCATTCATGTACACACAAACACACACAAACACACATGTATGGCCTCAAATAAGCACACTTACAGAGACTTAGTTTCTACAATTAAACCAAGACTCAGTGGAGAGCAAAATAAAAGAGAACAGAGGCCACCACACACACAGCATACACAACATAACACAGACAGCAGATCAACAGGCAGTGCTGCAGGTGGCCACGTGTGTGTGTGTGTGTGTGTGTGTGTGAGTGGAGGCTGTCAGTAGTAACACGAAAACAAGAGCTGCCTTCTTGAATGGCAGATGAATGAATGATAAACTGACAGCTTGTTTGAAGTGGTGACTCACGGTTGGATGAGCTGAAGGTCAGCTCAACTGATGCGTCACGTCTTAAAAAACACAATATTTCATTCATGCTCATAATTAAAATACTTCTGAATCTGCTGCCACTGAGTAGCAGAACGTCTGAAGAGCTGCAGCCACACAAACACATCACCCGCTCACCTCCACTGATTTTTCAGCTGTTGCTGAACTGGACTCTCCTTTATTGTCATCTTTCAGTCTGGACTTTGCTCCGCTTCTCTCCTCTTTAGCAACTGGTCCTCCCTTTTTCTCAGTCTTCTCATCTCGGTTATCAGCCACCTCTGTGATGCAGTGACACAGTTAGTAAGCTGTGTGAATCCAAAACGTTACCCGAGTGAAGGTCTGAGTCTCACCAGCATCAGAGACTTGCTTCTTCTTATCGATCCATGAGTCCCTCTCTGGAAGGCCCAGCAGGTTTCTGAGCCGCATGGCCTCGCCGGCCATTGTGTCCAGGAGTTTCCTCCACAGCTGCTGCCTGCAGGGGGCGCCACACACCACTATAACCTGCAGGCCTTCAGCACTACAATGAGTGTGCAAGTGTGGAGCGTGGGTGTGTATGACAGAGCCAAGATGTTATGACAGAGCTGCTACATGACTCATCTGTGTTGATGCCTCACCCGGCAGCTGCAGCAGTCACTTGAGTTTTCGGTTCAGACGGTTCGGAGAGCTGCAGCTGCAGAGCGTTGAGCCGGGCCAAGCTCTTCTCCTGAGCTGAGTCTTGTCCTGGCAGAGACAGCACAACCTGAAACACAGGAACAGAAGAATAGACAAATACGTTTTGTCACTGATGCATTGACATGGTATAAATAGGAGGGGGAGGGGGGTGCAGTGCATCCAAACAGCCCTCGAAACAATATTTCTGCATCAACCTGCTGAACTGACAGAAAACTAACCCATTTATGGGGAGGAATTCCTCTGCAGAACAGATAAATGTCATTAAAATGAATAAACCAACATCAGTTGGATTGAGGCTCCTTAGGAGGCAAAAAAAACTCATTTAGTAAAATTAATAAAAAAGGAGATTTCTGCTTTTGCTTATTGAGCTTTAATGTACTTACTTTGTACATTGTACAGGTGTCATTACGCACCACAACACTGCTTAATGTCGTTACCTGTCGGAGCGTGTCAATGGAGTAGTCCCAAGTTTGTCCTGGATTCACTTCTTGCCACAGTCTCTGTAAGTCCTCCGCTGGCTCATCGTGGTACTGCAACTTAAACCGAGCACGCAGCAGTAATTTGTGTGAGGAACATAAACATTTAGTGAACAGAAAATTTCAAAATTTCACACTACAGGATGATAATCGCCAGTCAGAGTAATCCTCATCATTCACTCTTCAAGGGGAGAGAAGCAATTTGTGTCCCACCCTTTGTGATGATAAAATGTCAGCATGTGCAAAAGCCAAAAAAAAAAGGTGCCATAATCATCCTAATTATTTTGTAATAATACGTATAATAAGCTTTGTATGGAAAGGCCCCACATTTGTCTTTATTATAGGTTGGATGACACATAATATAATATAATATATAGAAAACATCTCACTCTTAATGTTTGGTCACATTAGCTAATGTTTTTTTTTTCAATCATTCGCCCCCATATCTATTCCTATTTTTAAGACAGACATGCTCTATATTCACAAGGCCAATCTAATTAACCCAGTTAAAGCCAGGCCCCCGTCACACTGCCATGGAAGCTCTTCGTACAGCGTAGAAGCAACGGGGACTGGTTTAATACATTAGCAGGTATGATCTGTTATTAGTTAATGAGATAAAATGAATTGTGATCGCAGTAATACAAAATTAACATGAGCTAACATAAAATCCAGTCTGGGAAGCAGCATATAAAGAGCGGATCAAGGCCTTGACTGTGACGAATGTGATGAATTTATCCATTAAAGGTTGTGACAGTGAGTTCGGTGGTGTGACTGAAATAATTACAACAAAGAAAAACCTGCAACACATCAGTGATACATGAAACCAGGCCATTTCTTAGTGCTGAGGTCGTCATACCTTGGTGTTTTTGCTTAAAAACTGTTGCTCTTCTGTGACGTAGAGCTCTGCAGGGGAGCTGGGCCTCTCCGGGGTGTGGACCCCCTGCAGCACCTCGTACACGATCGACAGACACATCTTTTCTGTCACTATCTTTTCCAGCTTCCTCTGTTCGTGCACACACAACATATGCACAGAAATATGAGTTTCTATGTATGAAAACCCCCCAAAACAGTGGGTTGAATATGTGCTCTACCTCTAAGAAAAGCCTCTGGTCAGTGGTTTCGTCCTGGTGCAGAGCGACCCCCCTCAGCGTGACCTGCAGGGAGGCTCCTCGCAGCAGCGTGGGATGCGTGTTGAGCTGCCATAGTTCAGTCTTGATGCCTGGCGCCTCCGACTTAAACACAAACTCCCTCCACTGGGTATCGCCTGGGAGGATCACACCTGGGATGTCAGGGGAGGAAACACAGGAAGCAGAGGAGCGGTTTGAGGACTGTTTGACAGACACATTATGATGTGCTGACACCGGCAAACAGTGTCTGACGTGAGAGCAGCAGGTGTCTGCATGTGTTTGTGTGTACCAGACGAGGAGTCGAAGTAGAAGTGTGGACTCTTTGTTTGAGGTTGCAGGTGAGGAAAGCTGTGTGCCAAAGGAAGCTGCTGCCAGCTGTAGAAGATGGCCGTGCTGCCCTCATTGTGCAGCTCCAGGTGGGATGAGGCTCTTTCTCCATTCAAGGCCTCAAACACTATTGTGGCACTGATGCCTACTTCTCCCTGGTCAAAGAGAAAATGACATATTACTGAGAGAAATGACATATTATTGAGAGAAATTACATATTATTGAGCCACCTGTAGATGTGTGAACAGTGCATAAAGCTGATGGTCAAAAATGTATCAAACAACAACCAAGCATTAACAAATAAAGGCAAAAAACCTTCTGCTCCAATATATTGCCTGGTAAAATGATTTGATCTACATTTCCTGTAGAAAAGGCCACAAAGTTTGTATATTGAATGTTGCTGTTTGATGTTTCACTGAGTTAATGTTATGAGGTTTAGATGAAGCAGCACCCCCTGCTGGTTATAGATATATATGTGTATTGCAATTGACCACACCCAGTTTCAGAGGTGTATGCTCGAGTAGATAGAAGGAGTAAGGGAGAAAGGATTAAGTGGTTCGCTGACATCGTGGCAAGTGGTCTGTGCGTGGATGAAAGCGTGAGTAAATGTATATGTATTGTTAAATGCTAAATTACATTGTTTGTGGTGGTGACTGTGCAACTTTAGCTCTAGCCATATTATCATTATTCTTGAAGATTGGTGGTGTGTGTTTCTGTATCTGTGATTCCTGTTCATATAGAGAACCACATGACCATATTGCCTGAAAAGGAGAGGAATAAAGCAATGCCTGAACCATCCATCAACAATCTCTTTATTGAGTCCTCTGAAGATTTGGCCTAAGTGGTGTTCTGGCCGACACCCTGATGCGAACTTGATGAAAAACCCCAAACTAGCACAGAATCCTACCTCTATTACCTATCTCTCCGCTACATTTCCACACCATTAATTCTGTCAACACAACAGCAGGGTCATACCTAACAATTTGTACGAGTCGTGGTTTCAAATTCATACTTTCTTACTGACTTACTGTGCTGCTGCTGTGCTGTTGTTTACCTGATTTGTGGTGGAGTTTCCAGTCCAGGTGGCAAGCTGGCCGCAGAACCTCAGAGCAGGAACGAGCAGATCACCTGACCGAACATCGTCATGCTGTGCCGGAGGATCGCTGTGGACGACAGTGAGACCTTTACAGGACACGAACCAGCTGAGCACAGACTGAACCTACTCGCCTCCTAAAATGAGATGCAGTGGCCAGAAAATGCCACGATGTACTCTGTGTTTTTTTTCTTGAAATGTGCAAACAATCAGGAGGCTCCTGTTAACGGATAATAAAGTGCAAGTCATGTTTATAGTAGACATTTAACTTTAACACCAATCCCTTATTATTGCATTGTTTGGTGCCATGTCCTGTCCAGCCTGATTGGTTGAATGCTCTCTGAGTTATTCAGTCATGCATACACCTGATGTCTTTTAGTGCCTGTGAAATCTGACTTGAAAAAGTTGGATATTGGTCATGAAATAAACATATACTGAATTTAAAAAATTGAACAAATTAGTAAACAGAGCAAAGTGTTTTTTTCCTCACAGGCTTTCATTCTTCATCTCTTTGAGCTCTTTAGCCTCTTCCTCCTTCTCCAGTAAGGGACCAGGACACGCCGTCGCAGAAGTGAACGGCTTTGCAGAGCCGATCACTTCCAGTCCATCGATGTCCTGTAATCAAAGGTCAGGTCAGAGGAGGTCAGCTCTGTGTGTCCGTTCAACTTTCTGGCTCCTGTTACCGAAATATAATCCCTGAAGTCATTTTCACTCCAACACTCAACTACTGATGCGTATTTTCTGAGCATTCAGAACAACGTTGAAATAGATGAAGAAATGAAGTGTCTGATGAAACCTTCAGTGTGACAGAACGAAGTGTTATGGAAACCCTGTCCAGTCCTCAACATTTACATTCACGTTTCCTTTACACTGTATTATAAATGTTTTACATCCCTTCCCAACCAGATCATCCACCTGAATGCAAACAATGCACATGCAGTCCATTGCTCTGCTCCTGTAGTTCAAACTTCTCTGCATCTTTTCATTACAGGCGTGATTTCCTGTCGTGCTCTGTCTCCTTCGTTCCTTAGTGCTCTCCTCCCTCTCTCAGCTTTTCCCTCTTAATAATCCTTCCCAGTCCCCGTCAGCTCTCTCTCCCTTTACACGTATGTCACAAAAGCATCGGGCGAGTCAGCTGCTGACAGGACAATCTGTCTCTGTCTGCGTGTTTGTCAGAAGGTACTTCAGGCCCCAAATCAGCCCAGCATCACATTAGCCACCAGCACGGCAGAACACACTGCCACCATTTTCTCTTATGTCACAGTATGCGTGTGCGTGTATGTGTGAGTGTGTGTGTGTGAAAGAGAGAGCGAGAGGGAGGGTGTGCAGCAGGGATACAAACTGAGACCAGGAAAATAAAGGTGTAATTTGAATAAATCTTCCCATAATCAGCACCTGTTACTTGGTTGTTAATAGGTTTAAATGGGAACTGGCTGTGCAAAGAAGTGCACATTTGTATTTACCCCAGAGCCTCCTGCCCGGCTGATGGAGTCATTGTGATGCAGAGGGAGCGGTAAGGCACGTTTGGTCCTTTTTCCTGGCCTTTGTTACCCCACAGCGCTCAACAGTGCTTCTCTATGACAGGACACGCTCCAGATTTCATAACTGAACCTTCTCTGTGTCTCTGTGCATGTAAGTAGACACGAGTGTTTATGGAAGAGCTTCATTAATCTCATTATGCATGTGTGTACTGAACACAGATTGTACAGGTAATAACATACATGATCACCGTGTTTTTGTCTGTGTGTGTGCCTGCATGCATGTGTGTGTTTGTGTGGCCGTGCGTGCACACTGACTCGTCTGCTCTGCCCATCTTCTGCAGTTTGTTCCTTGTACAGGGAACAAAGGACAGCTTGCCAAAGAGTGGATGATCACAGGCTGTTTGTGAGGATACAGACTGATGATGGTCACTCGAGCAGCCAGAGACAGAGTGTCCTGAGGCTGTGAGCGGCCTCAGTGGGATGTGTGTCTGGACAACAAGCGGTCCAGTGATGATGATGATGCTTCTGTTTAAACAACAGATGTGCAGGTACGTTCTTGCACATTTCTCTTGAGTAGAGAAAAAAGGTGAAGTGATGTGAATAATGTATAATTTGGATTGTGGCATGGCAGCTTTCAGGTCAGATCAGAAGTTTCTAAACAGTACAGCAGTAAAGGTTTAAGATATAAAACCCCCAACCATGTGATTGCTATAATTTGCATACAAATAAGCACTATCGTCTCTGTCTCCTCTCTTCTCCTCTTCTCTCTTTTTCTTTCCTTATATTTTTCTACTTACTTTGTTTCTGTCATGCACAAACACACCAAGTCATATATGAATATATACATATACATATATATATATATATATATATATATATATATATATATATATTCTGATTGTCTAAACAAACAAATGATCCATAAATCTGGTTAGGAAGAAAAACAGAAAGAAATATTCCTCTGAACTCCAGAATTTGCCTGACAATCGTGATGCTTTTAAGTTTTAAGTACCAAGGTACTGACACTGATGCATCAGCAGTTTGTTTAGTTTTTGCCTGCTCTAATTAGAAAACCTTTGAACTTTTGACCTTTTACATTTGCAACTCAAAGGAGCACTGTTGCAAAGGTAATAATTCAAATTATCGCTGAGGCTGTTTTAGTTTGTGTGCTTGAGTTCAAATCTGGAAAGTAGCATGTGTTGACTAAAAGTGTATCACCGGCTTTTGGATGTCCATGTCCCGCAGAACGTCCTCACACTGCTGCTGCAGGTACGCGCTCTGATCCCACGTCCGAGAGGCGGGACGCAGAGTCTCGGCACAAATTATTCCTGAGGATGAAACATTTCCACAGAGAATACACTTACTCTCAGTCTGCAGGAGTCATCCAAAAACAGGCTCTGATTTGATTTTTGTAATCTGGGTATAGTCCCATTCAGGTTATGCTGCATCACTTCTATCTGCAAATCTTTTTTCACAGGCTTATTTTTTTCTGATGAACTGGGATTGCTCAGGTTAAAAGTTTTGCATCTGGACAGATTAACTGTCACTTTACAGAGCAATTCTTTCATTTTATTTGGGACAGCACTGCATTTCAGGTGAACGCACAATCAGCAGGCACAGGGTCGAGAACAAGGCCGAAGGGAAGAAACTGGGACACAGCGTACCGTGTGTGTGTGTGTGTGTACCTGATTCCTGCCGTATGCTGCTCGGCTGTGCTACATGTGTGAAAGGTCCCCGTCTGCCCTGCTCCGTCTGAGTCAGCGTGGCTGTGATACCACTTATTTCATCGCCATAACGCTGGGGGAGACTCCAAAACTCACTTCCCGCGCGGTAACCCTAAAACACAGAGACGCACACGAAGAAGACGATACAGGGGGAATGATGACGGAGAGTTTAGTTACTGAACTGTGGCGAATGTGAGGCTAAAGACGCAGGAAATGTGTGTCATACATATCCAGAGTGGACGAGTGGCAGGACTCGGCTTAGAAGCTCCCTCTGCTCCTGAGTTTCCCGGAAACGGTTCACTTGGTTCATCAGCAAGTTTTCGACCGGCCTGCTGAGCAGGTCTTGAAAAAGTTGAAGACAGCAACAAATGGATACACACACACACACACACACACATACAAAGTGACAGAGAGAAACATTAATGTTCACATAGTCACATGAAATGAGCAAATATCTTGCTGTCTAATTCACTTTAAATGAGAAGCCTCATTTGAGATTATGCATGTGAGGCTTGTTAACACCTGATGACACGTAAATATAATATGAAGCTGTTTTTGTCTGTTGTTAACATCGATAAGGAGGCAGGTGACTGAATTTATTGTGGCTTCTCTCACATCCTTGCAGTTGTACGCAGGCTTCTGTGCTGTCTAAACGACTCACCAGATAAGAAGTCCTGCTGCCGTCTGCGCTGCGTCACATGTGCATGCCAGTGCTGCAGAGCGTTACTCTGGATGTTTCTCCCACCAGCGTCCTCGGCCTCAGAGAGATGTTTTCCTGTGGCCTCAGATGGATGATCGCTCTGGGACTTTGGTATTCGCTTCACCAGCTGGATGGTGAAAGGAGGACAGAACATGGTATTTCTATTGTTAGCTTACAGAAGATGAGCTGCTTTTGGTCGACAGGTTTTAAAAAAACTATGTGTAAAAAAGTCATATATATGCTTTAAATTTGCCTCTGTCTTCCCTTTGGCCTCCAGATAGCTTCTGAAATCCTCCAGACTACCCAAGATGCTGTGCGGCAGAACCATCCCGTGGTCATCGAACCGAAGTCCTTCTGACCCTGAAAAGAGATGAACGTGAACATAAAAACTTCACAATTTCAGCATCAGGACACATAATCTGATGATAACATCTTTGGTAGCTGTACAGCGTGTTACTGTCCCTGAGGACAAAGACATACAACCAACCCGTGTCACCCAGAGAGTCCTGGTCCAGCTTCTCCTGGGGAGCCGCTTGTGCAGATTTTCTGACCTTATTAGCTGAGTGTGTCTTGCGCACATTATACACATGCACTGATTTCTGACGGCCGCTCGGTGGCCTCGGTGTGCGAATCTGGAGTCATAATCAAACAGGTATTTACAGTCAACAACTTCCTTAAAATGAAAGTACCTTGGTACCACACACACATACATGCATTTGATTTGAGATGCAAAGTAATTTCCCAGTAAAAACTGCGTATGGATGAGCAGGTTTTACTTTGTTGTGTTCCTCTGGGGCGGCGCCGCTGGACGGATCATCGATGTGCACAAACTCCTCTGATGTTTTCAGCTTCTTGTGTCCTGGAGAAGCAGAGAAAAGGACAGGTGTGTGTGTGTGTGTGTGTGTGTGTGTGTGTGTGTGTGTGTGTGTGTGTGTGTGTGCGTGTGTGTGTGTGTGTGT
>JBAJHX010000051.1:7689582-7713620 GCA_037176925.1 Amniataba percoides
ACACACACACACACACACACACACACACACACACACGCACTCAGTGAATCTGTGCTCGGTCTTCAGCCACATTGTCCCACTTTTGGGTTTTATTTTGAAAGTTTCCAGCGGAAGTTAAGCTCCGCACTCTGACTGCTTTCACAGCCCGTCCGACACACACACACACACACACACACACCTCAGGACACCGCAGCGGAGGCGAGAAAAGAAAAGTGATTGAGAGAAGAGCAACAGACAGCAGCGAGCAGCCACAAGTCTTTTTTTCTGTCTGTCTCTCTCTCTGTCTGTCTGTCTTTCTCTCTGTCTGTCTGTCTCTCTCTCTCTCTGTCTCTCTCTGTCTCTCTCTCCGGACTCTGGGATGAGTGCTGGCTGTCCGGACTCGAGCTGTGCTGATGGGTCGGGCTGCTGATGAGCAGCGGCGGTGCGGCGGTGCGAGGCGCGCAGCGGGAGGTCTGGACCCGCAGGTGAGACCTGCTGTCTGTCTGTCTGTCTGTCTGCTCTCTGGGTTTGGGGGCAGCGGGGTTGTCGGGTGGAGGAAATAACTTTGTGACATAAACAGTTGCAGTTGAGGAGTTTTTTAAAATATTCTGGAGGAAAGCGCAGCAGCAACTTTCTCTGCAGGATGAAGCTTCTCGGTCAGGACGCAGATCCTCCGCAGGCTTTGTTATGTGTTGCTTAGATGTGTGTGTTTGTGCCTTTTGGCTTGGTGTGTGTGTGTGTGTGTGTGTGTGTGTGTGTGTGTGTGGAGCTTAAAGATGAACCTCCTTCATCCTCCAGTCTTGTTCACGTCCTCTTCGGTGTCACACAGGCTGACACACACTTGATCAGAGAGACAGGAGGACAGAACATCAAATCTCCTTCACATACACGTTTGATTTTTCTCTGATGGCTGGAAGGTTTGAGGTTAATTATGTCTCACCCCAACCCTCTGTAATTCTGATAAATGAATGTTAAGCTGGTATTTGCTGGGCTGTGAAGTGAGGAGGAGAGCTGCTCACAAGACTCGTAAATATTCTGTTTGACTGGAGTCGCTGGTTGGTTGTTTGTGAGGTCGTGATCATCTTTCACAGGATCTTCTCTGCTTATTTCACTCTTTACGTACACAGAAGGTTATTATGGCCTCATGCAGCTGCACACATGTGCTGTGTCCTTAGTTTATAGAGGGAGACCTCCATCAGTGCCATTTCCCTATAAAGGCCTAATTGTGTGCGTGTGGTGACCAACTATTGGACAGCAACCAAGATCTGAATCTAAAACACACGTAGACATTTTGGATCATGTGCAGAAATTCTAATCATTGTTGCAAAACGGAAAATCTTTTGGCTGATTGCTGAGGCCTGTCTATGCAAAAGTGGATTCATCCTGATGTCCAGACACACGTTTTTTGCACAGATGTGTCTTGTGTCTTCACAAAAAGTGCCCCATGTTGATGCTCCTGTGGACATCAGAGCCTTTTCTCTCCCTCCGTCTCCGCTGGACCCCTTCTGTGTTTTTGTTCATTTTACAAGAAGTAATATCGTAAGTCGTGCTGCCTGAGGTCTGCGTGGTTTCCCCCAGACATCAGACCACTCTTTTGTAATGATACGATGGCCAGAGATTTGATTTGCCTGGTCAGGATGCGCCGCCGCACATACAGGGAACATTTCCAAAGGTGAAATATTGATTCATAGACGTTGTCATAGACAAAAAAACAGAATCACTACAGAATCTAAAACTTGGCAGATTAAATGTATATTAAGACCACATAGTCAGAGGCAGTCAGCTTAAATTCACAGCAGGATAAGCTGCTGGATAAATCTGCTGTGCAGCTCATCAGCTGAGCGCACACTTTTCATACAGCGTTTGTCTTTCATTGCTAACATGTTCAAAGAGAGAGTGGAAGGCAGTCCTGCATATTTCATGTTTATTGTCTTTTGTAGATGCTTGTATTTGATCTCCCTTGTATTTATGCATTAGGGTGAAGAGTTAAGGGTTCAGGGTGAATGATTACGTGGAGAGATGCACACACGTATATAAGCATACAGTACATTTGTTACCTCTTATTTAATTTATTTAATCATCCAAATGGTCCCAAAACCTTTATATTTCCTTCCAGCTCTCTGTTTACTTTGAAGCTCCTCAAATGTCACCTGGAGGAAATTTGAGGATTTTGGTCTGTAGAATGAAATAAAAAAAAAAAACTACTGCTGCTGCTGTCTCGTAAAATGATTTTGTGTGAGGTTGTTTTGTGAATTGCACGTTAGTGGAGAAAAATCCCTCTCATTACCATTCAAGAAAACCACATTATGTGGTTCATTGAGAGAAACAAAATGGTGTGACAGCGCAGCATGTTGTGTACTCTGTCCGTGTGTGTGTGTTTTTTATGCATGCGTGTTCAGAGAAAGCCGGCTCTATAAACACGGCTGTTTATTTAATCAACAGTGACCCAGACTGGTTTCTGACGCATGTTCTGCACACACACACACACACACACACACACACACATTAAGACCACATTAGGACCAAATTGGCCTTGCCTGGTTAAACAGAGACATTTTATTTATCAGCAAAAATTGCATTAATTAATCGTCCCAGTCTGATGCTGATGTCATCAACGTGAGACACCCCTGTGGCTAATTAAGACAGCAGCAGGACATGAGGCACTGTACTTACAGATGTTTGAAGTTGCTGAGCTTTCTCTACAGACAGAGCAGAGTTTGAGGTAAACTGTCCCAGATGACTAAATTATAAGAGGCAGGTTTTTAATGTAGGTTATGGTCAAACTGAAAAGTGATAAAAAGTCACACGTGAGTCTAAATATAGACGCCTTAACTGTTGAGTGTGCTGTTAGTAGACTCTGTTAGTTTCACATCATCATCTGTTATATTGTATAAAACATTGAATGCGGTTGCTTTTATTGGAGAATTAGATGATAGATTAGATAAAACGTGTCCTTTTAGTTAATAATGTGCCTTTTGGGCGTGGTTAGGGACGGGCTAACGCTTGGACATACCGAGTGAGGAGTTGTCCGTTATGGCCTTATTTCTTTGACCTTCTTATACTGGACTAAACTGCAGAAAGGAATTAGGAAGTGAAGCGAGCAGTGTCACTGTTGTCTGAACTCTGCGTACAGTCAGACACTCTCTGAAGGTTTCATACAGCTTGTTAACTCACAGACATTAGCTGCACTTAAACAGACAGTAACTTGAAGAGTGATCTCGGCTATCAGCTTGTATAAATCCATACTGTGCTGTTTGTGCAGTTTGAATCTTCATGCTGCTCTGTGAAGCAGAGCAGTGAAATTGAAAACCCTCTATCAGCCTCTCACATTCATTACGTATCTGCGTCATCTCTCACTCCACCACTCCCTCTTTCTCTGTCAGACACTGCATCGGTATCTCTGATCTCACAAATACATGGCAATAATCCTTCCTCTTTACACCCTGTTTGCTAAGAGAGTAAGTTAAACACACTCCCGTGGTTGTTCTGCTGTATGTCATTTATTTCATTATCCCCTCACACTCTACATTAACCATCTCTGCATCTTCCCCCAGGCTCTTTCTGCAATGCTCACTCTAGTTATAATCTCACTATGTTTTCTCACTCTCTTTCCTGAAGCGTAAAACTGAACCTCGTCCCATTCACAGCATTGTGTTTGTGTCTGTGTGACTGTGATCTGCTCATCAGTTCATCCAGTCCTCACTGCTGACTTTCATTTGACCCTGCACAATTTTCCAAGTATGTATGTTTGGGCAAATTATTTTTCTGTCTTTGTGTAAAGACAAAAGGTGTCTGATGAGCCTCATTAAGAATAAAAAATGTGTGAAGTCCAGGAAGAATGATAAAATGGAGATAGAGAAGAGAAGAATAGACTGAGAAGTTTGATTTAATTTGACACTTGATATGACACTTACCTAGATTTGTTGAGGGATTTAAGTTATGATCTGATTGACTTTCTTTAAAATGCTTATGAATCTCTGACTAAATCATTTTAATACTTAATGAAAGCCAGTGCAGTTTCAAGATTCAAGATTTCTTTATTCGTCCCACAGCGGGGAAATTTACGGCACAACAGCAGCAAGAAACACACTGTAAAATACACAGTCACAAATACAAGGGCATAGAATAAAGTGGAATAAGAATAATAATGAATATAGAATAGAATATGAAATATATAAAATAAGAATAAGAAATAGAAAATAAATAATCCACAATAACACACAGCTGTAAGGATGATGATGATGATGATGATGATGATGAGTCCCCCGTTCCTGTAGTGCCATGAGCTGATGTGCATTTTGGATTTTTAGTGAAATATCTCAATACCAACAATACTATAGACAAAAGCTGTATTAATTCTCCAGGCTAAGCAGACATACACACATTCAGAGTCATTTCTGTGCGTTTCTTTTTGCATTTCATTCATTTTCTAAATGTTTGAATGGAGAAAGTGGTTTCCTGCTCTGAATGTGTGTGTGTGTACGGGAGAGTACAGGCAGCCTGCCAGAGTTGCTCCTTATATATTTTTACTAAAGTGCAGCGAGCGAACCAAAGACGTGCTGAGAGCGAAGGAGAAGTGAGCGACGTGCAGCCTCTGAGCGGCTCCATAATACATGAAGGGCCAGTATCTAATGTGATCTACTGTACACAGCTGGGAGTGTAAATGGGGAACAAAGGTGGGATTTGTCTGTGATGTCTGACATTTGGACGGGTCAATCGAGACATTTTGACAGATCTGCTGTCGCTGCTGTTTCTTCAAACAGTCAAATCCCAACTGACAAACCAGCGACAGCACCGACTCATTAATTGCTTTACGTAAGTGGACAGTAAATGCTATGTGATGAATAAACTCACCGTCGGACGCCTATACAAATTTATTTTTGGCTAACTCTCAGATGCACACATGCTCACGGTTAGGAATTACTGAGGATATGTCCCGGCCTGTCCTGAGCTTTACTGAATGAGGTTTTGTCTTCGTACGTCCGTGCATACTTTGTGGTGCGTGCATGTGGGAGTGTGTGTGCACGTGGAAAGACACTTGTGCTTCTGGGGACGGTATTTATAATTAGACAGGTGAACATTTACCCTCTAGGATATCACTTACCTCCCTCTGTCTTTCACCGTCTCCCAGCTAATGTTTTAGTCATGCTGTCAGTCTGTCGTCATGACTCCCATTGTTGGGACAACCATCACCCAGTTTGCTGCGGGACAGCTGAAGTTTATCCTGATATCAGTCCACTGGTGCAAACTTCCCATCCAGCAGTGACAAACGAATGGTGTATCAACAATGAATTAAAAAATGCTCTTTGCACACTCAGCTGTTTTTACAGGGAATTCAGAAAAACAAGGGAAGGTTCTGCTAAGTCGCCAAATATGATGAGACTAAAAACTTTATTTTAAGAAAAAATAAGAAAGACCTCTAAACCAGAACAACAGCATATGAGAAAGGATTACTTCGGCTTTTTAGCCATTTTAGCAGCATGACTCTCTCTCATGCTGGATAATTCGTATTTGTGGATCGTGATATTATCACAAACTCATGAAACACATGCAGCTTTTTGTTCAAATGTACCAGATGTTACCAAACACAGTAAGTAAAACTGATTGATGTTGATATTTAGCGGATGTTATCGTAGCATTCAGCTGAAAACACCACTGTGGTCATGTGGTCAGCCTCACAAAGATGTGAGCATGATTTGACTTTTTGTTGTAATATGACACATTTTAATTTACGCTTCAGACTGACAGATTGTCATAAAACTCGCCATGGGCCACAGAAGGCGGCTTCTCCAAATTAAAACACAAACTATGCCATTTATAACTGTCCTCCAGAATGACGCATGTTTTCGATCACATCAACTGGATGTCAGCACCTCCCAAAACCATGAAAATCACCACATCAGAAAGGACTTTAATCATCATATTGACTTGTGTAATGGTACAAAAAAATATTTCAGCAGAGAAAGGAGTGAGACAAGCTTGGAGTTACTATGAGGAAATAATGGAGGATTCATGCTATGCAAAACAGGAGAACATTTTATCACCATAAACATACATCACGTGTGCCAGAGATTCGCTCCTGAGGAAGAGAAACAGAAATCATATGACACATGAAGTCACAGATGTCACTTTGTCCTTCAGCGAAAAAAGCACTCAATAGAAACACCCTTTTTATCCTGCTTTTTCACTTGTGAAACATGATAAATAAGGTGTATGAAAGAAAGAAGATATCTTATTTTTCTGTTCTATTCCACAATGTCATCTGAAGTTGTTTTCACCCAGTCGCAGATCTTCTCATTGAATTATTTGTGGCCTCTGTGAGCGAGACTGGCAGGATGTGCATCTCACATGCACCAAATCAGGTGTAATCACATTACCTGATAGGTTAAATCATTTCACCAGTTTCTGTTCATTCATGTGGTGAATGATCCTCTGATGGAAGAACAAGCAGGTTATTTCAAGCGTTGGAGCAACGACACTGATTCGTTCAGCAGAGTGTGACAGCGAGGTGACGGTGTGAGTGGAGTCGGGCTGCGCTCATTCAGGTCTGCAACACTTCTGTGAATGACTTCTCAGTTATGGACTATACAGCCATGAATATCTTACTGACCGGACACAGAGAGCCCTGCAGGATTATTGCTTCGATCCAGGATATGGTGGAACTGAGCTAAAGCTGGATTTACACGCTCATCAAGTGTAAACAAGAGCTTATAAACGATTCAGTTACTATGGTTACTATAATTTAAAGGACCAAAAAGCAAAGGTTAACTAAAGGGAACTATACATCAGAGTATTTCTACTCTTGGAGATTATTATGAATGAAATCAATATTATTATATTATTATTTATTATATTCTAATAATGAATGTTATTAGTTGTAATGATCCTTTTGTGGCTCCAGAGGGAGAAATCTGATAAAGTGCCACAAATGATGTTGAATCAGCATCAGCTGGGTTTTATGTTTCAGAATGGAAAAAAAATCTGGAGGTGTGAAGTTAGAAAGAGTAATAATTAATCAATTGTCCAACTGAACTGTCGGTGGTAAAGTTGTGTTGTGTGTAATGACGGAGCCAGATTATGGTGGGGAGGAAGAAAATGTGGAGTACAAATGATGATATCTCTGTTTCTACAGCGCTGATTTGGATTATTTAACAATAAATCACAAGAGTTTTTCCCTTTAAACTGACTGCAAACATCCATCTATGAAATGAGACTCAGGAACTTATTGCATATTGCCTGAGAGCTGCTGCCTGTTTTCTTCGGGGTGTTTGTACGATACTTTGCAGTCTAACAACCGAATCGACTGGATTGTCATTTCAAATTGAAGCTATTTTAACGGTGTGTGGGCCTGTCAGCTCATCCCGATGGTTCCCAGGATTAGTAAACTGTGGCCAAACAAAAACAGGGAACTGGAAAAAGGAAGAGACAATATCCGGCAGAGGAAGTGGAATATATTTGGTATCTGTTGTATTTATGGACCGAGTGTAAGGAGGAATGGATGATAGAGTTTAACACTTTTGGATGTGAGTTGGAAACATTTATCTAAATCTTCCTGTATTAGAGGCCAAGAGGCTCTCACACACCCAATAAACCTTTCATAAAAGCCTGCAGGTGTCTGCTGAATACATGAAGTGTAATTTTAATGTCCTTGCCTAACTCCCTTCTCCACTGCAGCGGTTTTCATTAGGTATGATTAAAGAAAAGACTCAGGTCACAGATATTACTCCATCGTGAGTTCTCAAGGACAGAAACACACAGAGCAGCAAAGATACCAAAAAGTAATCTAATTACAAACGTAAACCACATTTGAGGTTTGTTGTGAACCACTCATGTTGGTTTTATGCTCTCAGTCACATCAAGAACAATCTGAGAAAATACTGACAACATGCATCTAAAAACACCACAACAGTTCACCTGAAAGGTGAAAAATTAAGTGACCCTCATTTATGATTTTGACCTTTTAATCAATGCACACAAATGACCATTAGCACAGTTAGCTCAATATCATATTATATATTATGAAGTGCTCCAAATCCTCTGATCTGAGTTTTTAGAACTGGATAACATCTGCGTTATTATCATTGAGGTTAGCGTCATGTCAGACTGTAAAATACATTCAAGGGGCTGTCAAAGATTTCTGAGATCCTTCTTAGATGGTATCCATAGTGAGAGTGAGAAGGCTGCATGCGTCTCATGATAATTGTCATGAAAGAGATCAAATATGCTAAACAGCACAGATTTATTTTTCCCCGTGACGTCTCCTTTGCTACTCGTCCTTGTGGCAACACTAAGCCATTTATATTATTACTTATATAACTGTATTAGTGTTATTAGTATTATAAGCAAAGGCCTTTGAAACTTTCACTTTGCAAAGACAGTAAAACAAGCAGAAGTACTAAAGCGGGGGCAGAGCTCCCCACAGCACAGACCACATGGCAAACATCAAGCTGTGAGAATAACAGTCATCAGATTCCAAAATAAGTCTGAAAACTCATCATCTCGGCACAGCAAGCAAACCATAACCAGATCTGTGAAGCCAGAAGAGCACTGGAGCTGGATCCATGTGTGAAAAAGGTTCAAGAGGTTCTTGTTGCCTCAGTTTGCGCCATGAATTAATGAGTTAGGAGGCATTTACACATTTAAAGTCGTCCATGTTCTCTGTGTCATTTAGTCGCCATGACCACGGCGCGAACAGTACGACGCTGTTCATGTTAGAAAGAAATGAATCAGGAATGTGCATTTACGTGTATTTGATGTGCCAATGCCATGTTGTGTTGCAGCGAAGGTTTAACATTGTCTGTGACCCTCCCTGCATCAACATGCGCCAAACCCCAGTGGCCTCATTGAAGTGAATGAGGAGGCTGTATTTTTTTTTTTTTTTTTTGAATATCACTCAGTTTGGAGGTGGTAGAAAGTTTGCTCACACCATGAAGCTGATGCAGTACTCAAAGCAAGGAGAGACTTTTTCAGCACAGCTGGAAAAATATGATGTTTGTTAGTCACAGCCAGACTTTTTTTTTTAGAGAAAGTATTTTTATCTTAGTGTTTTAATGTCAGATTTGAGTTTTTTTCTTAATTATTATTTTGACCCCTTGTAGGGATCATTTCATGACAGAGACACAAGTCTGACCATGAAATCTTTTTGCATGTTTATTTCTTGTTGTGTAGTTCGACAGTTAGGTGTGAATGAAAAAATGAATGCTGTTCATGGTGTAAGAATTTCTCCAGTGATTTAGGAAAATTGATTAACTGTTGACCGGATGAAATACCATAATGATGTTTTAGTATTTTATCCCTTTATCTGGAATGCATGAGGAGGAGAAGGCTATCCACGTGATCAAAGTGTAAAATAAAGGAGTGATCTAGATGCTATTTAATTTTAAAATTAACAGGGAACTTCATTCTGATCTGTCTGAGGATGACGATATTTATATTTCTGTGTGTGTGTCCCTTTGTGTGTGACTGCACTGCATCATGTGTGTCTCTCCTCCTCTTTTTAATTGATTTTCTGTCGTATCTTCTTTGCTTCTTAATCTTGTGACAGTAAGAGCCCAAGGCGAGTTGGGTGGATGCCTGCGGCGTCAAGTTGATATCTTAATGAAGCCACTCTTCTGACACTGACGCTACAGCAGGAGCTTTCCTGTCCACTTATTTTTGCCTGTGAAGTTTTATTCACATTTTTAATCATATTTTTTTCTTTCACTCCTCTGTGAAGCAGAAAGACGAGAGTCCCGTCATTCACACCTGCCCGATCTGATTCACTATCTGTAACACTTTTTTCTTCCCTCTTATTCTCTCTTTCTCTCTGTCTCCATTACACACACACACACACACACATTACACACACACATACACACGCACACATTACACACACAAACGTACACACAAACACACACAGAGCAGTAAACTTTAGTAATTCTTAGGTGTCAGGGCTGTTTTTGATCCACCCTGATTGGTGTTGTTGACAAAGCAAGACTCCTGCTGAGTTCGTTGTCACATATCATTGCTCTACACACACGCACACACACACAAAGGTCTGCTTTTTTGAGGCATACCTACATATATATAGGCAATTTACACAACTTTTAGTCTGCAGCACAGATGCCGACACACTGAGCCTGCTGAGTGTAAAGAGGTTTGTCATAATAAATATAAATAAATATAAAAATAAATAAATATAATAATGGACAGAGGGATAAAGGCTGGAGAGGAGAGACAGGAGGGATTATGGAAGGAACGGTAGGACTCAACATACCAGCTCTGACACTCAGGTTACATGGACCATGACTCTATAGAGACGAGGATTCGGTGATCACGTGGGTGCGCACACACACACACACACACACACACACACACACACACACACACACAGATGCTCCTGAACACTGATGCAGAGGAACAGAAAGGAAGCTTTTTTACTCCCCTCTGGTCTCCATCTTTCCATTGTAGCACTGCAAACATGCGGACTGGGTGGTGGCAGTGAGAGAGGCGGGAAACAGGGACTTCATTTCATCTTTGCCTGTGAGAATGGCCACTGGCAGCAAGCTTATTCAGGATAACTCTGAGTTGGTTGTTGGTTGACAGAACTGTCTATGGTTGACTCATTTTGAAGCAAAAACCCTGTTAAAAGGCTTGTAAACATAGTGTGCCACATACATGACATCACGCTAAAGAACTGAAGCTACTGCCTGTTTTCCACTCTGCTCGACTCACCTCGCTTTGTGCGCGTTTCCCTTACGTGTTAGTGCCTGGTACCAGGTATTTTCTAGCACCTGCTCGGCGGTTCCAAATTCAGTCAAAAATGTGACGATGAGTCAGGAGAGCGACTCGTTCATATTTAAAAGTGTAGTCTATAATCCTGGACGAAGTTTGTCCATTTGTGAATTCAACAGGCAAAAAATACACCTCAGTTGTCCTTTACATGTGTGTGAGTAATGCACAGTTTTAGTGTTGTCATGTGCACAAACACGGGTTGTGATGCATCAGTATTTTTGTCCTGTTAGTTTTGTTTCCCATTTACTGTTCAGGGCTGTGGATGAACGTTCACACAGAATGCCACACACACACACAGAACAAGCAGCTGCATAGAAAAGTATTTGCTGGATTTGACAAAAGGTGTATTGAATCAGAAGTGTAACCTTTAATGGAGAGCTGTGCAGCACGGCTCTCCTTCAGAAAGAACATATGCTTCTCTTCTCGTGCTTCCTCTGGGATCTTTTCCACTCGCCAGTATAACCACAGCTCCATATCATCCAGCTTTCCATCCTCTCTGTGTAGATACAGCAGCATCTGTGCCTTCGCATGTTGTGTTACAATGCTGGTCCATGCAGATACGCCTGATAAGTGGGGTTTTGTAATTGAGTGTGTGCAGGGCTGTTTGATTTATTTGTTGCATGGATGCTTACATGTCTATCTACAGAACATGTCTGGAGGGTCTTGGAGGCAGTTATTTTAGAGCCGAGTCTGTGGGCTTATGCATTATTAATGTTGATTAGGAAGAAAATGAAACTCTCCGTGAAACAAATGTGAACAGTTGGCTACAGCAGATGAACCCCCGACTCTCCTTGGTGACATCCTATCATCAGACACCTCATGCTTGCAACGCCGGGAGCCCCCACATGCTGTATGTCGGCTGATTTGGCCGGTGGATGAGAGGACACTGGTTTAAATTCCTAATTGAGTCTGTAGTTTTCACTTGAAGTGTAAAGACGACTCAGAAAGGAGTAACAGCTGTGAATCTAGCTCAGGAGGCCCCATGTGTTTCTGTCAGAAGAGCCAAAATGTTCAAAATGGAAATAAGTTTACGTATAGTATGAGTCCAGTATGTTTTTGCTGTATGTTTTTTAAGGTAATAACAATGTAAATGCAACAAGAATATTACAACCAAAATGTGTGATCTCCATTTTCAGACAGTTGGCAAAGAAAGCGCCTGTCATGTTTCGTTTGTGTCCTGTTTTCTTGTGTTTTCTATGTCAGGTTGTGTCTTGTAGGGTCTGGTTTTCATGTCTGTCATGTTTCTCTGTTTTGTCTCGTCATGTTCGAGTTTTCATGTCTGTCAGGTTTCGGTTTCTGTTTCTGTTTGTCTGTTTTTCATGTTTCATGTCGTCTCGTGTTCAGTGTGTTTAGTTGGTTTTCTTGTTGTTGTCATGTCCTGATTATCGTTTGAATGTCATGTCTGGTTTCTGGCTCGTTATGTTTAGTTTCCATGTCTGTCATGTTTCTGGTTCCTTGTTCTGGTGTGTCATGTTTTATTTTGAAATCCACTCTCCTTCATATTTCAGGTCATTGTACTTCCTGTCGTTGTGTGTTTCCTGCCTGTCTGATTGTGTTCACCTGTTCCTCGTTACCTCCTGTGCTCATATAGTGTGTGTCTGCCTTTGTCTTGTTACCAGATCGTCGTGGTTCATGTTCTAAGTTGTGTCGTGTCCCGTGTGTGCACGTGTGTGTGTGTGCACGTGTGTGTGAGTTTTGAGTTCTGTTAGTTTAAATTTCCAAGCTAAGCATCACGTTTTGTTTCATGGATAGTGTCTGGAAAGACCTTTTTCTTAGTCATTATTAAACTACTCACAAACCATCCCCAGAGTCCTGCATGTGGCTCCACCTTTGTGTGGAGAACAATCGTAACTTGAGGGTGGGTGCTTGAAACTGTTGGATGAGATGTTAGCAGCTAGCATCATATTCTGTCACTACAGGGACATACAGGATCATTTTTACGTGCCTCGTGTTGTGTGTAGTGCCTGGCATGCATCCCGTGGCGTCTGGATCACAGACAACCTAATTTCATGTCAGTCAATGTCCCGATGATGAAGCTGCTTTCCACACTCACCGGCAGTCAATTCAACCTCTTCAGTGGTTTTGTTATAGACCTAATTGACCCTGAAAGAGCCCTTAGTTATGTCTCCACAATTTCTTTCTCTCCAATATATCAACCTTTCACCTCAGCATTTCACCGTTTTGTTCAACATACATTGAGATTTTCATTACAGGCTCTGCATGTCCATGAGAGTGTATTTTTCATTTTTATCACTGATAAAGGCTCTTCTCCTGCTGTGTGGGTTTGCACAGTCTGTGATTGTTTTCCTCAAGGCTCTGTCCAACCAAACTGCCCCACGTTGAGCCCCAAGAAAATGTGATATCATTTACACACCATGGAAACGATGCTGCAGTTTGTAGTCTGGTCGTGTAAAACAAGACAGTTACACAGCACAGGAAATTTTCCAAACACAGTGCCTGTCAAATTAAAATTCACAGGGCAAGGTTGAATAAAACTTGAACTCTGACCAATGTGTGGACAAGGTGGACAAGAACTGAGCACAGACGCCACATTAATTCAGTTGTGTGGGCTTGAATTGAATTGAATGGGAGGAGTGAATATTCAGATGACAACAGCTTAATGTGACCATACCTTTACACCTTACTGACAGCTTTTACTGCAGACATTTGGGTATGCTGTAACTAATAATATTTATGGCTTAATTCCATTTAGTTTTACTGAATGCAGCCATTGTTAATGTTATCAGTTACACCTCCCTGATTCCTGCCAGGAAGAGAAAATGTCTGCTGTGAAAAAGGGAAAAGCACAAACGCAAATAACATTAATGTCTGGCTGGATTCCATTTAGCTGCTTTAGTTTTAATGTCCTGGTGTCACTGTCATTGCTTTCTAGGACTCTTGAACAAAACAGAGTCATCAGTAATGTTTTTAGTGACACCTGTGCTTTTCCACCTCAGAGAAGTCAAACCCTGTGGTGTGAAAAAGGCGTATTCCTGCATGACTTCAGCAAACTCCCAGCTCAGCACTGTCAACCTGTACACAGATTTAATCAGCCAGAATAACTGAAAACACCTGTGTAGGTCCTTTAATCACTTTAAGATCTGATTCCCTTCGAGCCTGGGAAGGCCTCTCACCACACTGAGCGAAGCCACCTCGCCGTTAAAATCTCTGCAGGACTGCAGCGTCCCTGCAGGATCCGACGAGCCTGAAAATCTGAGACGGAGGCTCTGTTGCCTTCCCTGAAATCTTCCACTGAATAGAAAATAAAAGGAAGGCCTTTTTTGTATTATGTTTCATTGTCATCAAAGCAGTTAGCATAAATAGCCTAATTAAGCTCATTAAAACTGCAGTGCAGTCATTTAAAAAAACTGAATTAGCGGAGGTTACGTCACAACACAAACTGCCCCGATCAAGCTCATGAAACCAGTTGCTCCCATCAAGGTACCATAAACGCAGAACTTGGCTTGCTCGAGACTCCATAGCTTATGGAGACTTGTCAGGAGTATATCAGCGACAGTTTGAGGCATGTTTCTGTCATTTTGGAAAAATAATTGACAACACATGTATGAGAGTATTTTACAACCAAAGCTGGTTGGTCCACACGTGTTTTGAGTTTTTTCACACTTAGATATTTTCTTTGTAGGAGAATCACTGAGTCTTTGAATTAGTGGTTTGAATTTAATAGGACACGTAGTTGAGTTTTTGACGTAGCTTTACCCCTTTTAGCTTCTCTGAAGACAGCGTAATAAATCTGATTATCTGTAATATGATTTAAAGGGAGCAGGACTGCAACCAACAAACTCAGCTGAGATATGAGCCAGGCCCGGGATGCAAATGCGCACACACACACTTGCTCTTTGTGTCTCCTTCTCACACACAAACACAGAGAGAAAGATTAAGCTTTGTGTCTCTAGATGCCTCTGGCACATATGGGTCTATTTAGCTTCAACAGAATTATCTAATTATGTTTCTTCACTAAATCTGAAATGTATCTCATCTGACAGGAAAAATGGACCCAAATTCTCTCTCTCTCTCTCTCTGCTCACTTTTTTACATTCACTTTTTTCCTCCATTTCCTCTACTGCAAGCAATGAGAGAGTAGAGAAATAATCACTCTCGTCTTTTTAACGGGTGTAGAATTAATTACGATACCCTCAATATGTTTAGTGGATTTATTCAAGATGCAATTGGATGGATAAGCAATTCTTTGAAGGGAAAAATATTATTTCCTGCAAATGAAAACTGCTGAATGAATCTGTACAAAAGTGCAACATTTGTTACAGCATGTAAATCAGTTATTTCTGTTCAAAGGATGTGATGAAAACAACGTGTGCCCTCCATCCTTCTCAGTCATTTAGATCTCAGCTGTCCGTAGTTGCAGATGCAGCTATACAGCAGTATCCGATACCAGGAAATAACTCCATCTCTGGATGTCAATCACAAATCAGATCTGCTCTGTCTCAAATGAAAACTATATAAAACTCTGCTCTGTTGCCGTGGACACCATGACTAATAGTCTGGTTTAGCAAAAACTTACTTGGAGCTGTTTTATATCACTGATATGATGGATAGGAAACAGGTAACACCATCTTTGATCGAATGTGACTGTTAAGAGGGTTAGTGATAGTTAGCACACATTAGTATGAAGGTTTAAAGATCGAGCCTTAGAGGCCAAATCTGAGCTATTGCAACTATGTCAGATATACTGAGGAGTTTGAGAGGCGTTTAAGTTTAAGACCTCCGACTGTGTCTGTCCCGTGTTACTGTGATGGAGGAGTCAGTCTCAGTCTATCTGATGGTGTCGTCAGTATGAAAAAAACTGGATTTATGTTAAAGTAACCCTGCAGCCTCAGAAGCAAAGCAGGAAGTGCTGGTGGTCTGTTTCCCTTTTTTTCCTTCCAGAAGTCAGTGTTGGTTTCTTCTGTGATTACAGTCCCTCTCTAACCTGACTCTAACCTGAATTAAAGTGAATGTAGTCATTTTGACCCAAACATGACCTTTCCCTCAAGCTAACCAAGTTGCTTTTGTGTATAAACCTAACAAAATATTTGAGGTACTTCAACTGTGATATGTGACAGATATGGCACAAAACAAATGATTTCACCCTGCGTCAGATCAGAAAATCCCTGCATGCGTTACTCTAGAGGCCATTGACAAGCAGTGCACCTTGATGTTTTATTTTGAGGACCTACTACGAGTTCCCACACATTGAGAAGGGCAGATGTCACGGACGTTTCAGTAGTATGCAGGACGATCTACGTTATGTTGCTTGGTGTGTCTCTTCAGCTTTCTCATTTGAGTCGTGTCGTATGTTCTCAGCTTTGGTCGCCGCTGCATGTTTTTGCAAGCAAGAGGAAACCGCTTATTTTCTTGTGGAGGTCATGATTGTTTGAGCTCTGCAGGCACTGATGAGTGAGTTTGCATGAATCATATAAGCTCATATCCACAGTATACTATGTGTACCTTCATTATTTTGACCAACACTCCTGTAATATGAATTAGTATAAATTCTACATCATAACATGGAAATGACCTTTAGATAACAATAAAAGTGACTGAGGTATAATATCATATTTAGGATTTAGGATCTAGTTTTATGTATTTATTTCTTTAAACTTTTGCTTACATTGGCTTTCGTTCTTTTGCTTTTTCTTGAAAATTGCTGTATGATTATATAATTTTCATGAAATTCTGATCATGTCAACCAACAAACTGATATTCCACATTTGATAATCCCATAGTTGAATGGTTTTTGTATATTAAAATGCAATATCATCCACAATGCCATAAAGTGTAACAAGGTTATGTGAGAGGATCTGATAGTGCTGTCATGGTAACCATGGTGAGGATGCTCACCTCAAACAATATAATTGTATTTAAAGCTAAGGTTGTCTTCAGAGTTAATTTACACGGCTTAAGTTTTAATGCTTGTTGCTGAAACAACAGCCAAGGTTGCTGAGGGACTGATGTGGAGCTCTGAAGGACTTTGTACAGCTGCTTTTCCCTTGAAGCCACAGCAGCGTCTTGTATCATACAAAAACACTTCCAGCCTTCAGGCTTTTTGAATCGCTTTGGGTTTTCAGTAAGAAAAGATGATGAACATATTTTATAAAAATTGGGTCCTTATAAATCATCAGCTCTTTGAGGCTGTGTATATGCCAGATTATTTTGATGGAGGATGCAAGTGGCACTTTGTGCTTAACGGCACATTTATTCGAGTTTTCAACTGGTTCTCCAACTTGGCGGTTTTCAAATCTCATCTGTCCATCTCAATTTTCAGAGCTCAAAGAAATTGCACAGAAATGAAATGGCAGAATTACAATAGCTTCCAAATGACAGATTTTTCCAATGTATGTCAAACATTTATATGAAACAGAATAAAAAAATGTTGTATTGAACCTTTCTACTCAGAACATATTGCAGTTACGCTCTGTAATTACACTTCTACAAATACTGCGTTCTTCTGTTTGTGTCCGTTGGTGAGAAGAACCAGTCACTTGTGCTCCCACCCACCCACACACACATTGTGTGTGTTTTATGTACCGTGGTCACAATGAGGGTGCCATGATTGTCTTCATTCGTTTCCCACATGTATGCATGCATGTACGAATGCGGGCTCAGACACACGGATAACATACAGAAACTAACTTACGGAAACTGAGCAGCTGTATAGTTTGTTAATTTTTCATACTTTTTTTAAAATATGCAGCTTATGAGAGCGGTTGGTTTTGTGCACTGTTCATGTGTGTTTTCATCGTCGGTCACTTTGGTGTGACGGTGTGTGTTGGATGTGTTTAGCTGATGCCCCTTTAGAAAATACATGACAAGCAGGTTGGGTGGTTAGTTTGGATAGTATACACACTGATCACACTATTTCTGCGCATGGGGATGGGGGGGGGGGGGTTCGTATCAGTATGTAGAGAGACTGGAGGAGTGTTTGCTAACGTCTGCGAGCACTGTGCCCTCCAGGGAAACTTAAGTTTTCCTTTTTATATGTTATAACTTCTGGGACTCTTGGATTATTGCAGGGGTGTGGGGAGCATCTTTAGAGAGTCAGTGATGGGCTGAGTAAAGGCAGCGCTGTTACTTTTTGTGACGCATGCTTGTGTAAAGTGAAACTTCACTAACTCAGTCGAGTGTTTGCAAGTGTCATATTTTTGTGTGTTTTTTGTCTCATGTTCGTTGTGTTTTTCATGTCTAGTTATGTCTTGTCATATTCAAGTTTTCATCTCCATCATGTTTCTTTTGTTATGTTTAACTTTCCATGGGTTTCATGTCATCTCGTGTTCAGTGTGTTTAGTTGGTTTTCTTGTTGTTGTCATGTCCTGATTATCGTTTGAATGTCATGTCTGGTTTCTGGTTCTGTTCTGTCTTATCATGATAAGTTTGCATGTCTGTCATGTCTCTGGTTCCTTGTCCTGGCGTGTCAGAAGTTTTATTTTAAAATCCACTCCCCCTCATGTTTCAGGTCCCTTTACTTCCTGTCATTTTGTGTTTCCCGCCTGTCTGATTGTCTGCCCGCCCTGATTGTGTCCACCTGTTCCTCGTTACCTCCTGTGCATTTATAGTCCGTGTCTTCCCTTGTCTTGTTTCGTTTGCTTCGTGTTCCATGTCATGATCATGTGTTCATGTCTTCTTGTGTCATGTCTGGAGATGTAGCTGTCTAAGTGAGTTTTTGAGTCAGTTTGTGGAACTTGCTACCAGGCAACCAGCAGAAACTCGAGGAAGTCAGAGCTCCAAGCCAAGAAATAGTTCAACTTACAGCCCCGACAAGACTGCAGATTTCTTTTTAACACTTTGTGTGTTTTGTTGAAATTCAATAAATATGAGCTGCTGGTTGGGGATTTTGTCTGCCTTAGGACAGAGCCAGGCTAGCTGTTTCCCTTCATTTCTAGTCACTATGCTAAGCTAAGCTAGCCAGTTGCTAGCTGCAGCAACATAGTTACCAAAATGTCACACTAGTCCTGTAACATTTATTATTTGCCACATTGGGTCAGTTTGGTGCTTTAAACTGCATGTAGCGGCACAGGTGTCTCAGTGGAAGAGCGTGCGCACACATTTGATTGCAGTCTCAATGCAGCAGATCCCACTTCGATTCCCAGCCAGAGTCCCTGTGCTGTGTGTCCACTCACTGCCCCCCTCACTCAGCTGTCCTATCTGTGAAAAAAACACAACGGGTGTAATACACAAAAAAACCCTGCATCCTATTGGTCAAAGAGAGTCACATCTTTGAGTGTCTGTCTGTCATTTGAGGGCACCTTTTCTTCCCCTCAGCCAGCTGCACAAACCTACAGTGTTTACATGCGCTCGCTTAGTCTCTACCTATTAACTCTATTGCTTGTGTAAGTAGTGTTTAAGTGCACGTCTATGTTGGCAGGGGAGTGCATTTGTTTCCATAGGAGGGAGGGTGTGAATGGGAGCAATGAGAGGCTGAGAGAGAATATATAGCAGGAAGGATATCTGCGGTATAAGCGAGGCATTTTTCTGTAGGAGTCCAGGGAGCGCATGGTTGAGGATTTAGGGTCTGGCTCTTGGCATTCTCCACGGGACACTGAGAATGGTATGTACTGGCCAAGCCCTCTTCCCATGTGCTCTTCCTCTCTATCTCCCTCTCTCTGTCGTTCACACGATTTTTACGAGGCTCATCTGGACGCTGCTGGGCTCTTCCACGCCCGCCGCTGGTCACCTGCCCTCAGATGCAGCATTGCCACGATTCTTATTAGACGAAAACACACCTTATTCTGAAAGAGGCAGCTCGGACTGTCTGCCAGTGGCTCAGCTGTGCCTCAACTTCTCTCCAACACAGATGTCTCCTAAGTGGAAGTGGTGATGATATTTTCATCAGTGCTGAGCCAAACTATCCCCACTATTTTAATACAAGGACCATGAAGGAGAGAGAGGCTGTGTTTCCTTTATGTAGATCAGGGTGAAAACACTTTCTCCTTGTAATGCACAGCCACGTTTGCAAACGTGGGAGAGGAGAGCAGCATGTTTGAACTGTGAGGAAGTCTTTTGATCAGCCACTGTCCAATCTGCGGTGCTTACAGAAGAAGCTGAACTGAAGCTTGTCGCTGTCAGATTCTCATCCGCTACCTCTGTGTGTTTCCCACTGCATTCACCCCCACATGAGCCCAGTCAGACAGGAAACGAGACGGTCAGGCAAACTCTCCCTCGAGAAGGCAAAGGAAACAATAAGGAAGGGCACAGGGCAGGATCCTCTGAAGGCTTTTGGCTTTGGCTTGCTTGGAGAGTTATGGAGTAGAAAACGTGGGGGACGACAATGATGAGAGGAGCTAAGAAGAGGGAAAAATAAAAGGCTCTTGCTCAGTTTGTGAAGCGTATCATCTGCTGAAGGAGCAGATTCTGGGTCACCTCCATCACCTGCCTCAGTTAGTCATAACACAACTTCACACGCCTGCATGCATGCACATACAAACACACCCACAGACACACTCTTCTGATCGTCTTGATCCAGGTAAATCTGACTGGCCTCTACTGCTGCCTCTAAAGAGAGCTGTGTGAAGCTCCTTTAACAAGATAAACCAAGTTTGTGTGCATGTCTTCATCACTGTGTGTCCTGAATGAGAGAAAAAACTGATTTTTCTCTGCTTATTTTACACTGAGTGGTATCTGTACATGAAGCTAGTTTAATCTGAATTGTTCAGGGTGTGAAAATACTTTCTAAAATACTAATATTTTGTTGTTATTTGTCTGAAATATCCATCTGTTTGCTGTTTGTCTTATCTGTTTATGTAGGTCTTTGGTATTACAGTTTCATAACCAATTAAAAGCTCCATGAAGTGGGCCGTTTGAGCTAATACAGCAGTCTCGCTATACTATAAAAAACTGCAAAGATGTTGTCAAGCACATCTTTGTATGTGTGACTATATAGTGAGAAACCCTGCACCCGTATGAGCCAGGTGTTAAACAAACAAAAGGCACAATGTTTTTCTTACTTTGAAAGATGCAGCTTCACTGTGCTGACGTTCTTTTGCCACCGTGACTCTCTTCTTCCTGCTGAAATGAGATTCCACCAAAATAAGAGCTTAGAATTTAATAATATAACTAATGGAACAAATGATACCAATGCCTTTGATGTGTTGTTTAACATGGAGGACAGCTTAGCCATCATCCCCCCGTTTCCTCCCAGGACAGAGCTGCTCTTCATCAGCCTGTCCGTCCTCCTCCTGTCTGTCTGTGATGCTGCTGGTCCAGCAGACTCTGCATAAAAGATGGCTGATGCCACCACAGAGTCATTAAAAGTCCTGAGGAGAAAAAAAAGAGCTCAGACATCCTGAGCAGGAACAGTCTGCTGTTGCTCACAAGAGCGTCTGTGTTGTGTGTCCAGTCCAGGTTGTTGTTCAGGTGAACACACAGGTACATTTAGGACTTCACAACGTTGACGTCAGTTCCCTGGATGTTCACTGGTGCAGGTGGGGGGTAGCTACGCCTGCAGAAATCCACCACCAGCTGCTTGGTTTTTCTGGTGTTGATCTGGAGGTTGTTCTGGAGGCTCCAGTCCACAAAGTCCTGAATAAGTCCTCTGTACTCTGTATCGTCCCCATCTGTGATGAGGCCGACAGCAGCAGAGGTGACATGATGGTGTACTGTGAGAAAAGTCTGTGGCAGAGAAGCCGATCTGACTCGGAGCCCTTCACCCTCACAAACTGTGGTCTTTGTGTGAGGTAGTCCAAAATCCATGTAGTGAGGTGATGATCCACCCCAGCTAGCTGCAGCTTGTCCCGCAGCAGCTGGGCTGGATGGTGTTGAAGGTGGAGCTGGAGAAATCAAATAACATGATCCTCAACAATTAGTTTCAAAAAAAGAAAAAAAAGACATAAAGAAATAAATGACAAGAAAGAAAGAGGGAAAAATGCATTTTTCATGCAGAGATAATTATATTTGAGCTTAAGAACAGTTGGCTGACTGTCTCCACGTGGAGCAGAGCGGCTCACCGAGGCAGAAACAACATAATTACAGCTCTGTTTAGCTCCATTACAGCCACCGCACTCCTGTACCACCTACATACTCTCCATACTGACTAATTACCTGCTCCATATCACATAGAGAAGGCTTATTGATTTAAACAACATAATTGGGAGGTGTTGTGGTGGATAAGACAATTATTCAATAACACTATGCTAACCTTAATCATGATGGAGGCTGATCTGCTTCCCTGATGAACTCCGTTATGCATGATTTGAGGACGGTGTCTTTGATGGGTGATAAGTACCGTTTCTTAGATTTTCAGATGATTTGCTGTCCTCTGTGCCTTCCTTCTGCCTCTCTTCCTGCTCTGTCTCCGTGTTTTCCACAGGACGGGCATACAGATTGTGCACTTAAATGGAAACGAGTGGGAGGAGAGAGGCACGATCTCACTTGTGACACACGGACATGGACTGAGAAAGAAAATGAAAGGAGAGACTCTCTGAGGTAGTGAAGAGCATGACAAATGTGACCAAAGGAGACTGGACGGTGTTAATGAGTCCAAGAACAGGAGAAAACGCAGCATTGTTATCAAGATGAGCTCATCTGTTGATAGTTTCTGTTATGAGCTAAAAGTGCAAATGAAAGTCAGTGATGATCATTTTTACACTTCCCAAGAGAAAAACGAGAAAACACGTGCTGTGTGTGTGTGTGTGTGTGTGTGTGTGTGTGTCTGTGAGAGAGGGAGGCAAATGAACTATGCAAATAAAGGCTTAAACAGAGCCTATTTAAGCAAATATCTCTTGGGAGATGTAACGGTAACAATGACCTGAAACGTACACACAGAAACAGAGAGTGGCGTGTGTGACCTCCGGTCGTGTGTTTTGATTTACATGAACAGCACATCATTGAGGAAAAGCCGTGACTCAGACAGGCTGATTGTGCACATTCAAATCAGCAGGCACGATTGTGCAGATATTTGTTGTGCTTCCACGCCTGCCTTTATCCTGCTCCCGAATAACACACACAAACACACACAGCTTCATATTCATCATATGATTATTGGACTGGGAAGCTCTATCCACTGAGTAGTCATGTAAAATAAGCCCAGAGCGGCTATTTAAAAGAGGGATGCGAGCGTTGCCTCAGTCGCTGCAGAGAGGTTCCTCTGAGCAAATCTGCACAAGGTAAAATAAAACAAGATTAAAAATATAATGAAATAATAATAATAATAATATTATAATAGCCTTAATAGTGACCAATGACCATGTAAGGATGATATAAGATGACACAAATAACACAGTCTCAACATTTTTCATCATTCAAACCAGAGCCAAAAGCATAAGAACTTAAATGCATGTTTATCACAGCTGGATAAATACCAACACTGACTAACAGACAATGTTTACGTCGTCACTTTCACCAAAACATTATCTGTGTTTTGAGAAGCTTTAAAGACCTTTTGGAAATAAGTAAATTTACCATAAGCCCCTCTGGGAAAATTAAAGAAAATCATCATCCCACTCCCAGAAAAAAAGACATTTTGAAGATACAAAGATTACACCCAGTCACACGTTTCACCAAACAGCAGCAACAAACAGCTAATGCAACGTTTGGACAATGATTTAAATACTGGGGTGAGGTGCTACTGGCCTGGAAAGAAACATTTACACAGGCTGGAAAATGCATTAAGATATCCTCATTCCACAGCATGCTGGTGTGTGTGTGTGTGTGTGTGTGTGTGTGTGTTCGTGTGTGTGTGTGTTCGTGTGTGTGTGCGTGTGTGTGTGTGTGTGTGTAATGTAAAACCTGCCAGTGGGGTCGATAAGGCTATCACTTTGAGACAATCCTGTGATTATGTGCTGTCCTCTGCTCAGTATTGCGGTTAACTAAAAACAGACACACAGGCGCTGGCTGCCCAGTGGCACACGTGTGCATGTGAACATACACACTAACACGGAAATGCACACGCGGTCTCATATGCTCAGCTACGCATGAAAATAAAGTATATCTCTGTATCTGTGACTATATGTGACTAGATGCCTGTGACTTTGTACACATACAAGGAAGGTTAAGGGATGAAATGACACAAACTGCAAATTACAAAGAGACAACAAAATGGTAAAAATTGAGTTAACAAAAAATGATTATGCTGTTAAGGCTGCATAGTTTATATTGTGAGTGACAATTTAGGCCTTTTAATCACATGTAGATCTCATCCTTGTTCAAATATATGTCCTATTAGAAGAAGATTTACCGTATTTTCCACACTATAGGGTTAGGGTCAATGAATGGTCTATTTTCGATCTTTTTTCATATATAAGGCGCACCGGACTATAAGGTGCATTACACACAGTACG
>JBAJHX010000051.1:7727225-7744335 GCA_037176925.1 Amniataba percoides
TGTGTGTGTGTGTGTGTGTGTGTGTGTGTGTGTGTGTGTGTGTGTAGGTGTGTGTGTGTGTGTGTGTGTGTGTGTGTTTGTGGCCAGATCAAATCCCACAGAGCACATTTTAGAGAGTACACTTCTGCATCCATTTCAAACCTCTTCTTCTTTCAGATTAACTTCTTCATATTCATCCGAATTATCAAAATCCTCATGTCTAAACTCAGAGCTCATCAGATGAGATACACCGACTATAAGTTCAGGTGAGAGAGATTTTCTTGTACTGAGAGAAAAAAAAGAAAGAAATATTACCATTTTCTCCTTTAAATGACTTAATATTTAATATATACTGTTTATTCTCTGAAAATTGTGTAGGACTGAAAGCTGAAATGAAATGAATTGTAAAATGGTTTCTTGTAATTTAACCTTATTTCCCTCTTCCTCCTGTGGTCCAGATTGGCAAAGTCCACTCTGACTCTGATCCCCCTGCTTGGGATTCACGCCATCCTCTTCACCTTTATCATCGATGAGTCCGTCCCCAAAGGCTCCATCCTGCGTCTCATTCGCCTCTTCTGTGACCTGCTGTTCACCTCTTTCCAGGTGGGAGCTCAACTTCACATGAATTGAATCACACTTCCCTGTTTTCATCATCATCGTCCTGTCTTTTTTTCTTTGACGCACATTTTTTAAATGAATTTTTATCCTGAGATTCCTCTTATCATAATATAACTGGATATAGTCAACCTTATATTTGTGAAATAATCAATATTCAACATTAAAGAAAAGCAGCAGGAGCTGGAATAAAGGACTGTACAACTGGATGAATGATAAATAAATGGGATGAATATTTAAACGTGCCCCGAGGAGGTTGTTATAAACCAAATTTATGTTTACATTTAGGGTTACCCATCAAAACACACTGTGTGAATCTTGGGGTCCAATAATATGCTGTTTTCTCTTCTCACTAAACACCTGTGAAGCCAGTTACTTTTGAACATACTGAAACCTTTTTTACATCCATGTTTACTTGTTCACAGTCTTTTCAGCACTTAGCTGCTTTGCTTGGAAAATTACTGCCAAGGTCAGAGGAACAAGAAATCATTGGCACAAATGCATACTGCCTCATAGAAAGCCTCATAAGTGTGAATGATGGCAATCAATACAAATATCATTATCACCATAAATACATTAGATTCACCCCTATTAGTACCTTTAAAGTGAGGCCTAACCTACTAAATGGTGGCTGTGTTGGCTGATGAGCTTATGCCTCTGTGCCACAGAACTCATTATAGACATATAGTTATAAACGCTGACATATTCCTTTGTTTATACTTTATCCATCCATACATCCATTTTCTAACCCGCTTCATCCTGCGCTCAGGGTCACGGCGCTGCAGCCTCCCAGCTCTCTGAGGGCGAAGGCAGACAGTCAGTCGCAGGGCCACATAGAAGACAAACAACCATTCACACTCACATTCACACACTAAGGACAATTTAGATTTAGATCCACCTAATGCATGTCTTTGGATGGTGGGAGGAAGCCGGAGTACCCGGAGAGAACCCACACAGACAGAGAACATGCAAACTCCACACAGGAGGGCCTCAACTGGGGATCGAATGTTTATACTTTATATTATAGTTTATTCTGAAACCATTGTCCATTGCACTGAGGGACTATGTCAGTGCAGAGACATGACTTTTTCACAAGTTCTTGATTCATTGCTTTTTGGACAGCACTTTTATAGTCCTATGTGATATCTGAGCATTTGTTGATAATGAGTTAGAGCTGCATCCTTTAGCACAACAGACTTTCCTTTCCAGTATCTGACATAATTAATATTTAAAACTTCTGTCTCAGGGCCTGCTGGTTGCCATCCTGTACTGCTTTGTCAACAAAGAGGTGAGACAGATGTGCTTTCATGCTGAGCACCACCTTCACTTAATCTTTGCCATTGCTGCAGTTCCTTCCTTATCCTTTGTAGAGAAAATAGATTAGACATTTTTCATCATCAGTGTTCCTGTAGCCGGCCTTTTATTGGCCCTTTTTATATCTCTAAAAGCTCCATCTTTGTTCATGTTCCACTTGATTCTGTTGTCTACAAAGACGGGACGGATACATCATCCATTGGCTATCTCTAGACTTTTAAATGTAGTATTTGGCAAGAGACATCCACTTAATGAAGTGCTTGGTATCTTATTTAATCTTCCTCACAAATCTTCATGGGCCTCCATTATCTGTAACTCCTCCCTCTCTACTATCCCATCATGCCTCAGGTACAGTCGGAGATGCTGAAAAAGTGGAAGAGGTGGAAGCTGGGTAAGGATATTGATGAGGAGTACCGCCACACACACAGCCACACGCCACACATCAAAAGTGGCAGCATTGCCACCGGAAATCTGCCCTATCTCCAAGACAACAATGCCAGCGAGCCCAGTGGTGAGTCGCCTCGTCTCAGCAAAGCCAACAGAGGCCCCTCCTGCTCTGCCGCACCTGAGGAGAACCGCCGACTCGTCGTCTCCTACAGCAACGGGACGGGGAAAGGCAGGCCAACCAAGAAAAGACACACCCTGCAGTTCTCCTTCCTGCCACACCGAGGCGCCGCCAGTCACGTCAGCATTGCCACAGAGGAGGTGTGCCTGGAGGAAAGGGCGCAGTGTCGCACGTGCCCTGTGGAAGGGGAGGAGACAAATGTCTGAAGACAACCTGCTCCGAGCCACATCCACAAAAACCTCAGTGACCACGCTTATCGTTATTTCAGATCAGCGTTTATCGTGCACCAGAAGGACGTCCTGAGTGGGGGGGAATGAGGAAGCAACCACACGGACTGAGATGTATGCTGTGGAGGAAATAATGTTTTAACCTGCTCAGGTGCAGATGAATATTTATTGGTTTTTGGACTTTGAGCGGGAAAAAGTACTTCAGACATTAAATAAATTAAAATGAAACTCTAGTGATGTTGAGTGAGTGTGTGTTCATGTATATGTCTGTGTGAGTGTGTATGAGTGTGTCTGCATATGGAGGACTGCTCACATCTTTCCATCTGTGATGAACTTTCCTGTTGTGAGTCCTGCTTGTGTTGTTTGTCTGTTTGCAGCAAAGGATGCTCATTGGTGGTACAGTCCCATGAAAACCTCTTTCTTCAGTATGTTTTTGGAGGAAAGAGGTGGTTTGTGGAACTGAAAGTGGACGTCAGCATGCATGACTCCGGCCGGACACCACTGACTCGTATCACATGTTGTTTGTCTCACGGAGGACGGAGGACGGATGCTTTGATCATCAGAGAGACTGTGCGACAATGTTTAAGTTATTATGGTTTTAAAACACCAAAACCAAACAAGAATATAAATACTGTACCATGATATGTTTTCATTGGGTAAATCAGGAACCAAATCCATTCTTTCATTCTTTCATGCACACTGCTTTCCTTCCTGTTTGTTAAACTGACTCTTCTTCACCTTTTTAAACAGATTTCCTGATTGAATGTATATTAACAGTGGAGAAACATGGAGTGTGTTTATTTGTATATATGTAATTAGAAATACATACAATGTCCACAGCACCTGAATTTATCCAGTGAGGAGACTTCTTTGAATTGTGTATTTGTCTTCATGCAGACAAAAAACTCGGACTTAACACACCGGGGGTTAATTGGATGAAAAGCAATTTGGCAAATGTAGTTTTTGGTGTGTCACATAAAGCAGTACCTCCAACCTGCTCCAGTCATTGTCTATGCAGATTCACATTTTTTCAGTCATACAATATTTTTATAGCACAGAACACAAAGTGGCTTTGCACATATACACAGTTTGTACACAGTATGTGAGTAGTTAAGTCCTTTTATGTGCCAGAAAAGGTTTTTTAAGTCATTGTTGCAAAGAGCACCTCATTACCAAAGCAGGAACTATTCAGTTTTGTTTCTTTTTCTTGGCAGACTGGATCAGGGCTTGTATATCATGGCGTAGAAAACAAAATGTGCCATACAGAAACATTCATTTGGACTATGAAAAAGAGCAAATTAAAACAAGGTTTTGGTATTTTCTGAATATGATTGAGACTGGACACTTGATTTTCATAAAGCAATCTGTAATAAACTTTATGATCAAGGATATTCTGCTTGGAGCTTAAAGAGCACTGTATCATGTAAATATTAATCACAGTGGACATTATAAAGGCAAAGATGCTTGGGTGGAGGGATGTGTTGTCATTCTGTGTTTTTGCTTGCAGTCCAGGTGACTTAAAAAATGAAAATAAACATGACTAATTATGTTGAGAAAAGATCATTCTTGTTTCGCAAAACATGATTGTATCTGTCCCCTTCTTTAAAACGTTGTAGCTGTCAGGAGGGGCCCAAAGAAAGCAATGTCGTGAGATAAAGCAAAAAGTTTGAGTTGAACGCCAAATTGTTGTGTCTCATATGTCTCTGTGGATCCAATTAAACTGAATTCTGTCAGCAAAAAAATGTCAGTATATATTGTGTCAGTTCAACATATGAGAGAGCGACTACAGTATTAAAGATAGTTGTCATTCCTCTGCAGTTATGAAGTGAGTCTACTGATCGCAGGCTGACACGCATTTGACACATTTGTGCGATTAAAGCAAAAATGTTTATGCGTAATTGATGTTTGTGGCTTTGACTGCGGAAATGTTCCAGACTAGAAAAACACGTTTCACCATTGGCAATAAAAATTAGATAAATAAATCAAATCAATTCTTCTGTGTGCACGTGTGCACATGCATACCATTGTGTGGTTCATCCATGTCATGTTTGACTGCAGTGGCAGTCTGCAGACTTTCTATCATCAACATACGTCTCCACTGGAGGTGGAGATGACTGCAACATGAAATTGTAATGACTCATCTGTGTGGA
Source organism: Amniataba percoides (assembly GCA_037176925.1). Lineage (NCBI taxonomy): Eukaryota > Metazoa > Chordata > Actinopteri > Centrarchiformes > Terapontidae > Amniataba > Amniataba percoides. The sequence goes on from JBAJHX010000051.1 coordinate 7,732,076, forward strand.
GGGTAATAAGTTGTCAGAGGATGAGTTATGTATCGGTCATGCACACGTATCAGATAATCTGTGTATATGTGTGTTCTTGTGTGAGACCAGATCCAGAAATCTCTCCCTTTCTATGCTTGTACCTACATGTACCAGAAAACTATTACAAAACCTGAGACAAGATATTACATAAACAGATCAAATAGTTGATTTTGTGCTAACACTCTCTCTCTGACCGTGCAGGAAACATCTATTTTAAGGACTGTCATATCCTAGCTACTGGGACCAGCTAATGCTCCAGATGGGTATTTGTGATAATGCAAGTCTACAGAGAGACTTGTGGAAAATACATTATGTACACAGAGGGCCACTGAAAACATATCACAGTAGTCAAAAGTCTCCCATACATCCTCTGTAAATGTCTCCCTCAGGATCCTTCTGCTAAAACCATTTGTGAGTTGTAGATTTAGCTAATTGTGGGAAGATTTTACAGCAGTCATGTGAATTTCAGTCAGACCCACAGTGAAATCTCGATATATCGGGTCTTAATTAAATCTCTACAACCATGAGATGAGATACAGAAAAAGAAAACAAGACAATGGGCACTGAGTGTTGCATTTTGGTCTGTTTGAATTCTTTATAATCACCCAGTGTTTCTCTCTGGTTCTCACTTTTGGTTCTGAGACTACGAGCAGGTCGGCATGAGTCCATTAAATATTCGCTGCTGTGAATTTCTCCAATTTTGTGAGAGGTGTGAAGCAGAGGGTGGAGGTGTGATTGAAAGGAGATGGAGCAGGTTGTCCTTACTGAGTGCCATCTTCACAGCAAAGGGCACCATAATTACTGAATGAATGATTAAAAACAGAATATTCCATATTGAATGAATAAATATTTAAAGGCTAAATCAAATTTCCCTCAACGGTTCCCTGATCTTTAGCCGCATTTGGTTTAAAAATCACCAGCTTCATCATCACCTGTGTGTGCGCGTCGCTGGCACACTTTCTTCATGAGTCCCAGTGTCTGACTCTGCCTGTCCGGCAGCTCCCAACGTCCTGTGAGTTAAAACTGGATAGGAAGTCGTATACACGCGCCACACGAAGTCAGGAGAAGTTATTCTGAGATCAGGACAAAAACACCTCAGAACAATGACATAGCAATGACAAAGGAGCGGGATGGCGTAGAGATCAATCAGCTGTGACAGGTCTATTGTGGAAAGTACTTGTGCTCAAGCCTGGGTGAGGCTTAACAGGCCACCAAAAGTAAAGGAAGAGGAAAAAACACTGTTCACATCTGTGTGAGACTGTGTGGTCCTGTGTGTGTTTGGGTGGGTGGGATGTTAATATTGCATACAAATTACCTCATGAGCACAATGCAGTTTGGTCTGTGGTATGAATCAAATGTTCCCTTCCCACTGCACTACATGCAATCATGGCGATCTGTCTTTTCATGCACAGTGATACGTACACAGAGCACTTTCAGAAATTAGATGCCTGTATTTTCTGAAAATACTAACATCAAGATTGTGTAATTATAATAACCTGAGTGGTTTTGTTATTTCTTTAGCACTCTCCTAGAGGCACTATTGAAAAGGAAGCCACAACCATAAAGGAAGTCAGGACGTGTTACAGTGGCACCAAAGACAGTTCACATATAATATTTTACAAAGAGTCAGAAAAGAGGCTGAAGAGTGCAGCTTTAATGCCCCTGTACACCGTAAACCGAAAAACCCTGAGAAAATGCAAAAAACAAGGCTCCAATAAAACTGAATTATTTATCATTTTGCAGTTAAGACTGAATTTTCTTATTATTAAGTAAGAAAAATGTGTAATTTCTCACTCATCTCACTCTTGCAGCTTTGAAGGACTATGTTTATACAGTAATCCCTCGCCACTTCACTACCACGGATTTTATATGCGAGCATATCTAAACATAGATTGAGGATTTTTCGTTGGTTTGAGGATTTCTGTGGTTCATATATTCTGGAACGCAACCGCCACAACTGAGGAGGGTCTCTGTAGTGGAAAGTCTGATTTCTCTTAAATCACACTTTTGCTGTAATGGTAGCAACCTCGTTCATGGTTTGGAGTATTTTGATTTTGATCCGCTAGCTGATAGATAAAAAAGGGAATACTGTTACAAGACCTGAACAAAGTGATTCAAATTTGTCGTCAAGGAGTCTTTCGTTGTTTCAAATTCAATGGCAATGCCTCCATTTGTTCAGTCTTTTGGGAAGGTCAATCTCCAACACAATTTTACGACAAGCCTTCTGGTTGTCATTGAGCAAAGTACTGGATCAACACTTCCATCCCTACAGCATCACGTAGCCACTATTGAGTTGACATGATTTGAAAATGTTTCAAATAACACTGAATTAATGAAACGTACCGTTGATTCACAGATATAAAGCAAACATAGTCTGAACTTAGAATACTGTTTTTCTTGCATGCTATATCCCCAGAAACATTTAACCTTTAATAGTACTTGAAATAGTATTAAACCACAGCATAAGCATTTAACTATTTTGCTTATAATTTTCCTTAATTCTCATGCATCATTATGAAGATTTTTGTCCATTTTTGTCCATTTGATCAAATTAATTCATCTGGATCTATATATATGGCACAGTTTCTGATGAAGTAAATTTTTTCATTCAAATTTAAATTTTTCTAATAGATCAATAGAAAACAGAAAAAGTCATTTTCCTTAAGTCATTAAGTACAAAAACTGAAATAAAACCTTGACAGAATAATATATTTTATCTTTTTTTCCTGTATAAATCTCTTAAACAACTTGAGCCCTGCTCAAAACTACCAGATGCAATCAAGTTAATCAATAAATTGAGTATTCTATCCTTTTGAAGCCAATTGATTACTTGGTGTCACTGTTGTTATTTATGGAAAAAAAATTAGTTATTTTCCATATAACAAACGTTAGGTACCTGGAGTTTTTTTATTAATCACACTGAAATATCACAGATTAGCCAAAATATTGACTTTGATGCATTATTAGTTTTTGTGTAGCATCAGATTCAAAATTCATTTGCCTCTTCAGGACAAAAATGTTCCATTAAGTCCCATTAAAACCACATTTTTTAATCTCATAGTTGTTACGAAATGTGATCATGCATTCTGTAATGTTAAGGTTTCATTTTTGAGAAAGATAGTAAAATTTGTCAGTTTTACTGTTCACCACTGAAATCAGCCGCCTCCCCATTATAGGTCTCTGCAGAAAATGCTTGTCATTTAATTTGTTTTTGTGCTTATGTTATTGAGCTTTGTCAGCTATTTTAAGAAAGCATGTGTGTTTGTTTAGTTTGTTTTTTAAGGAGACAGACTGACTTTAGCTTGACCTTATTGCAGAGCTTATAATGTCTGATAAAGGTACTTCAGTCTGCTGCCACACACAGCCATACATGCACTCTTTCATGGAAATGAAAACATGGCGCCCTTCAAAGACGTCACTGTGGAGAAAATAAAAAACAGTTAGGGAGTTTATTCTATTGGCTGGAGTCCTGTCACAAACTCTTTGTAGCTTGGCTGTCTGGTCATTTTATTCCTGTGACAACCAAGGAGCAAGTTGAAGAGGAGCTTGTCTGTGGAAGAGATGAGAGAGTAACTCTCATATCTGGACTCTCAAGTGGATCAGTGGATTACTCAAAATGCAAACTCAGTACTGTGAATGAAGACACTGGTTAAATGTGCATGCCTTTGTCTGCCTCTAGATTACATGCACTTAAATATATTTGAACACCTGCACAAAACACAACAGTGCAGTGTGAGTTTTACTCTAAATAAGATGTTTTACACTGTTAAGGAATCATACTGAGATGTAGCACAGAATCATGGACCTTGTGCACAGGCTCTCTCTTTACATAAATACACCTGTGCTCAAGTACAAAGTAAAACTGTCTTAAAGTTGTGACACATCAGAGACTGTATTATTGCAGCTAAACGTCAAGAAGAATATTTTGTCTTCAGAGTCTTAAGTGTAGTCTAAGTGTAGGAGTGAGAGATACACAGTGCTGAGAGTGTATGTGGGAATCATCTGTAAACATGAATTAATAAGGGTCAGTGTAATAAACTAAGTGTGCATGTCACTGCATTGTGTACGCCTCCAAAATAATCTCTCTATCACTCGTCAGTGTCCCCAGGGGATCTTTGCCATTTTGCTGCCACTGCAGCTGCTTTGTGCAGTGCTGCAGTTTGTCCTGTCATCTGTTCATTATCATTTCTGTTTAAATTGAATAATCCACAATCTTAGCACATGTTGGGTGAGAGGCTTCAAGGTCAGTGACGTTACAGCATTCATGCAAAGAGAACAGGAGTCTGCAGAGAGTTGAGTTGGCGAATGAGCCGAGTCAACATGAATGAATTAAGGTGATAAACAGTGTGGGTAGATCAGTTTTATAACCCACAGCTGTGGCAGCATCCCTTCATCCCCTCTCTATTTCCCTTGCTTATGTCGGTTGTGTTTCTCTTTATTCTGTCCTTTCTCACCTCTCGATTTCACAGTACCTGTGATTTCTGTCTGTATTAACTCTCCGAGCTTTTTCAGTGTCCAAGGGGACGCGTTGAGGGGAAGGAGGGAGCCTGAAGCTGTTTCTGTTCACACCCACTCATCAGGAGACACACAGCACATGAAGAGTTCAGTTGGACTGTATGTTCGTCTTTTCTGCATCCCTCCTCTAATCTTCTCTCCATTATGCCTCCGTGTCCCTCAGCGACCTTACATCCTACACCTCTTTCACCCTGCTCATCTTGAGTGGTCTTTTCTTCTTACTGTGTAAATGATCATGTAATTTCTCTTGTTCTCTCCTTTTGCCATGCAGGAGATGGAACATTCAACAATGAGGCGGCATGCCCTCAGTGCATTCATCTCTTATTTTGTCAGTGAATGAAAACAAAGTGGCATGGCTGTAAATGTGCATAACTTCCTGTTTATTTTTTAAGACTGATCAGAAGGAAAAAAGAAAGAGAACTTGTTTTAAAATTATTTTTAGTCATATTTACTGACATTATGTTCTGACAGTAATACATGAGAGCTCCACCTGCTGAATGGTTCAAAGCAACCATCCAGGAGAGACTTTGGAAAGTAGGAGGAACAGAGACCTGGACCTCTGCACCTTGGACAGATAGATTTAGATGATACAGTTGCAGCTGTGAAAGTAAAGTGAGACTAAGAGTACAACACTAGAAATATAGATTTCTGAAACGACAAAAGACATTTCCTTTTGTTTCATCTTCGTTTCCTGCATTTCTGTCTCAGTGTGTTTTACTCCTTTATGCTCCACGATCAATCATCAATATTTTTGCCAAACTAAATTAAATGTCCAGGTAGACAAAACATGTTATATTACCAAGACATGGCTTTCTTTCTTTAATGAGCACACATCCTAACTGGAAGCCGACCCAGAGCCAAAGCTGAAATTATTTGGACATGATGACATTTGCTGACTTTCCCATTTTTCTTCCCACTTTCCTTCTCATCAGTCCCATAAGTCTTTCATTCAATAGCCCATAAAATGCTGCTATGAGCAGTTAATGACTGAGTTAGTAGACCATGTAAAATGGGTAAAAGGTAAGCTGAAGACAGGAAGACAAAACAAAAAGTGAGCTTAAAACCTGTGAGAGTGGCTGTAAACTGGATAATGTGCAAACCTGCAGTAAAATAAAAAAAAACAACCATTGAACTTGTAGGCGCTTAATTACAAGTGAGATTTGAGCATTTTTAGAGTTTTAAACCAGATTCACCAAAAATAAAATCTAATCCGTACGTTCTGTTCGAAGTTGGTTTCTTCAGCTGATATACACCAACAGCACTGCAATAAGGCTTCAGAACTGGAGAGAAACCCAGTCAAACTATCCTCAGTAAACTGTCAGTATGTGACAATTAACCAAATGGTCATCAGTAATGGTCTGCTATCATATGCTGGATGAATGATACCTCATCCAGATAATCAGACTGACTTACCTTCTTTTATTTTCATGATTCAATATGACACACATTCGTGTTAGATGTCTTCTCTTTTCCACTCAGGAGAAGTGACATTGTGCCTGCAGGGAGTGGTTAACTTATGTTTGTCATGTTCATCGAACAACTAAGACTTGGAGTGTACAACCATGCAAACATGTTGATGTGTAGAAGAAATTATGTTGACCACATTTACCTGCTTGGTTTAGCATGCAAACATTAGGTAATAGGCTTCAAACAAAAACTACAGCTGAGTCTGATTAAATTTCTTTTGGTATTTGGTGATTAATTAAAGTATTGGACAAATTAACATTTTAACTTGATGGTGTCTGGATGAAAAGTCAGAGTATCAAACTTATTACAATTGATCCCAAGGGAGATACAAATCCGCTGAATGTCTGAACGAAATTAAATAAATTTAATGGTGTGAAAAGGTTATTCATTGCCTTTTCACTCGTTCATGTTCCCCAAAATGTCCAGTGCTGTCAGTGCTTATTTGGATATTTATTTTGTGCTTGTTTAATTGTTTATGGTTATATAATGTGTTCGATTTGGTGTTAATTAATATAAAAGCCGGCCACTGAGGCACTGTGGGGTGTTTTTTTTTCTTTTTAGAGAGAAAGATGGCAGGCTGCAGTTTGCACTTCTATATTTTTGTTTTGTGTCTATTTTGGTTATTTTTCAATGTCCTGGGTTAAATTTGTGCTGTGTTGAATCATTTCTCTTTTTTGTCAATAAATGCCATCTTTTTCTGCATTTACTCCGACCTGCTTCTTTCGAGTTCATTTTTTCATTGTCTGCCCTTTGTATGGGCTGGCAGCACCACACATGGTAATGCCTCCAATAGTTGTTTAGATATTTCTGTCTGGACCAAAGTAGTAGACCGACATGACTTGCCATGCTGCGCGCACACACACACACTGGAAAAATCTGTCTGTACCACTCATATCTACCTCAGTTACTTCCACTGCAGTGTTTCATAGTCCTCAGCATTCCTGTGTTTGATTTAAAAGAAAATGAAGTGACAGTAACTTTATAAATTAACAACAAAATGAGTATAAATAAGTGTGTGTATACAAAATATTGTTAACATTGTGCCAAAGTCAAATTTAAATGACAAATTTCTACAGTGAAACAGAAGCCCTGGAAACATTTGTTAATTACAGCCATTACATTATTATTTTAACTGTTCTTGTTTATGCCTGAAAGCACATTAAATTTTAAATATTTTCTAAAACAAGCCTAAAACCTCTTTTTGTAGCAAACCCATCAGAAAGTAGCTTGTTCCTTTATGGTGAAAACAAACGCTGCCGGTCTCATGAGATCACATTATGTGTCTGTTACATCATGATGATGTCTAACCATCAAATCAGGCTTGCAAACAATCTCAAACTCTCTTCAATTGTACATTATGAACAAGAAAATGTGCCAAAACATTTATGCTGATTTGATGAGGACACAAAATGCCATGAACATGTCTAGAAATGTCTCTTTGAGGTCGATTAAAGCAGATATGCTGATTTACCAATGTTAATTAACATAATCCTTGAGTGTTTTTTGTCTGACAACAGTGTCCCAGGGCTCAGTCATACTTGTTCTTTCCATTATCATCTCACCTCTCTATGTTGCTATGAGCTCAACTAGTCAACTGCACATGTGGCATTTCACCTTTCTGAGCAGCAGCACAGACAAAAACACTTTTAGAGTTCATTCTGGCAGCTACTTGAGATTCTTTCTCCCACAGCGTTTGAGATTGTGCCCACAAACATGAAGACTCAGGTGACCAGATGTGTGTGAGGAGACTGATATTCAATCTAATGCTTCTCTTTTTTGAGATGGTTGTAATTAATATTTTTTAATTTCCAGATACATAGCTGAAAGAAAATGCTTTGATGCCACATTTGTTAGAATATACAAAATGAATTATTGATATTACTATTAAGTATGATAGTCTTCACAGTGTTAACCTTGTTGTAGGAGGCCTGCTGTTATTGCCTCCATGTATTTCCACAAAATTTATGAGCAGACTTTGTGACATTGAGCCCATTGGGGTTCATAAAGTAACTAAAAGGATTTTTGAACAGGTTACAAAACTCAGTTTAATGCTGATGCCTCTGTATGACCTATGAAAGCGAACAAGGAGACTGGCTATTACTTATTCTTAAAGGGCAGAAAAAAAAAATAGCCGGTGCAAACCACATTGCACCGGCCCCTCATGGACCTTCCTGCGGGTGGTGAGTCTACTGGAAGGGCCCACGTTGACGTTTTGGGCTGAGCCCGGCCGGGTCCTGTGGGCAAAGACCCGGCCACCAGGTGCTCTCTTGCGAGCCCCAACCCAAGGCCTGGGGTCCCGGGTGGGGCCCCGGAAACGCCAAATCTGGGCGACGTAACGGTTCTTGTTGTTGTCTTCTTCTGAACTGCTGTTAGTCTGTCCCGGCATCTAAGACCTGTTTGCCACGGGAGACCCTACCAGGGGCGTAATGCCCCTGACAACACAGCTCCTTGGATCATTCAGACACACAACCCCCCCCCCACCACAGTAAGGTGGCAGTTCAAGGAGGAGCAATTTCCTTTTTGGTTATGTAAAATAATGTGTGGCCCCCCGTCGGTTGTCCAGCCTTAAGCGGGGCTGTGACACAAGAAACAAATGGACATGCTGAGCTTAAAGGTAGCTGCTTCTTAATCTAGTCTTCTTGCAAAGCTAAGCTGCCCATCAATCCATTCCTCTGTCTGACCATAATGGAAAGCTCAATATCTGCTTGAGCGTGTCATAGCGCTGCAGCAGTGGTTTGATTAAAACAGGACCAAAACAAATAAGAGTGGAGAGGAGGAAAGTGAGAAAGAACAGAGGGAGATGGACCAACTTTTTCTTGTCTTTAATGAAAGAACTGAACAGGAAACAGGAGAAAGGATATTAAAGTCAACCTATCAATTAAGCAGTCACTGAACTCATGTGGATGGAACAATTCAGCATCAAAGCACAGATAACCTAAATAATATAGCCTGATAACCACCAATAACCTGAATTATCAAGACAACAGATATGTAATGTTACAATAATGATGATAATAAAATATAATAAAAATCACCACATGTGATGCTTGTTTAAAATGAAGACTAATATTTTAGTCTTCATTTTGTCTGAGTTTGGAGTTCCTGTGAGTCATCCGGTTTAATGCTGCAGGCTATTGATCACCCACTGAATAATTAATGTGCCAGTGCATAAATAATAAAGGTCTGAGCGCTGGACATTTGTAATCTGTATGCATATCTTTCTGATCTCTGCATGTGTGTGTGCATGTGTTCTTAACAGGTATTCCTGCTGTTAAAATCATTGTGTTTTCTCACATCACACCACTTGCCCTCAAATGTTTCAAAAGTCACAAGTCACATGTTTTTCTCCATGATAAACCCTGAGATGATCTGAAAAACTTTGTTTTGAATTTGTGAGAAGGAGAAAGTTAGAAACGTGAAGAAGTGATGATATGACAGCTACCTTAAGACATTTCATGATAATTAATCCCATCTTGATGCCTTTGGCTTATTTATTGGATGTTGATTTTTGTTGTTATTTATTTCCTAGTAGCTGTAATTATGATAATAGACTAATATATTAAGTGGTTTTGGCAGTGTGATATGAATGCACATGACTTGTATATGTGTGATTGCCTGCAGCCACACTTGAATATGCATACAAGTGTGAATTTCACTTACCTCAATATTGGCTTCTTCCATTTTCTGTTCTTCTATTTTTTGGGAAGCTCTGCTCTAAGCAACCCTCAGTAGTCACATGAGATGAAAAGCATTGCATCTCAAAAAAAAACCACGCAGAAGAACACACATGTGTGTAATACTGCGGAAAGAGTGAGACACAAAGGAGCTGCTGACGAGCAAGAAAGAGAATAAATTCAATTAAAAAAAACAACATACAGTAGCATTAGATCAAGCAAATTAACAAGTGATTTTAGCATTAATTCTCTCAGCACTTATCCTTGATAGTGTGAAAGTAGTAAACCACAAATATCGTGACCTCCCAGAAGTCAAATAATTTTCAGAATATAAAACAGGTGGCCAATAGATAAATAAGATCACTCAAGGCAATAAACAGTAGCCGAGAGGTTTGTTTTATTGGCCTGTAAACTGTGGACTTCTTTCTACAAGGGTTTTTCATGCTTTTTTTTGGGGTTTCTCTCTGGTGATCTTTCCTCCTATAATCTAGTGACAGGTATTTTAAAGTGTGTTTAGAAAAAATAAACAAGGATGAGTGAATCATTGTCATCTAACAGCTTTTAATCTTTTACTCATCAAGCACAATATGGTTTTGCTGAAATAGTGCTTTGGGTATTTTACTCCTGATAAGATAAATGAAGGTGATGGTGTAAAACTGTGTAGTTACAGCAAAAGGAAAATAATCTTTTATAGTAAAGCCCACTGATGCCTTTTACAAAGGAGAGAGAAGGCAGCCTTTTCAGATGAAAAGCATCTGGCAAACTACAACCATGCCAGCCCAGCCGGTTGTTGCCATGGTTATTTTGAGTTACAAAAGATGAGTTTGGTAGAAACTCAATCAAATTTGATGAAGGCCTGACACAATGTGTGTGTGTGTGTGTGTGTGTGTGTGTGTATCACTTTTTGTGGTATGATTGATTAGTCCTGTGCTCCCTCCTCAACCGTGTGTTTTTAAAGAAGAAATCTGTATGTAATTGTGCTGCCTGTGCACACCAGTCCTCCAACACAGCCAAGGCATATTTGTGACTCTCCTAAAACACAATATGACTTTGTTTACACACAGTCAGGCCTGTAGGACTTAAATCTGAATCAAGACAAAAAAAGGAGCACTCCAGTATATGTAATTAATAAAGCAATTGTTCTGCATGCTGTTCTTTTCCGTTTCATACCACGTGAAGGAAAAAGAGGCTTGTTTTCTTGGCTGACAAGCACAAATGCTGAATATGTAAAGATGGAGAGGGATAAATCTCCTTAACTCATCCATACTGCACATGCAAACATGCTGCACGAGTTATCTGCCTCTCTCCTCACTCCCTCAGCACACTATTGTCTTTGACTGAACGGTCATATCTATCAGCAACACTGGCCAACAGCCAAAATCACTTTGCCCGCTCTTATCCTCCTTCTCAGTTGTTTAGATAAATAAGAAATTTGGGGTTTCTGCAGGTCTCTACTCATAATTCATGTGCCACTTAAGTTTTATTCATCTTCAACAGCAGCACTGATTCACTGGCTGTGAATATGTACCCCACATAAACACTGACTCACCACAATAAAACAGACGAATAAAGTTTTGATCTTTATGACACTGTGTGATTAACACAAGAAATGATATGTTCCATTACACGGTGGAACAAGTTGTCCTTCCTGCAGTCCACTTTTACTGAAAATGTATTTTCTTTACTTTTTCCTGTGTGTGTGTGTGTGTATGTGTGTGTGTGTGTATCTGTCCTTTGAAAGTGCTGAGTGCCCTCTTCAGTGATCTAGGTGTTTCTGACAGGCCGGGTGGTTTTATGAGGCTCATAAATGAAGGGGAATGTATCTGCCAGCTCTTGCGTAAAATGACAAACGGCTGGTCAAGTGTTCAGCTCAGTGTGACATATTTAAATAACCACAAAATTTATGAGCAGTGAAAAAGCCAAAGGAAGTGTGTGTGTGTCTTTTCAAGTGTGACATTTTACCTCGGCATGCTGGGAGGAAACTGTGTGTCCATGATAGACAGATGTGGGGCAGGAGATGCACTGATGATGGTCACTGTGGTGTGAGAGGTGGTGTGTGTGTGTGTGTGTGTGTGTGGGGGGGGGGGGTGGCGTGACGTCAAAATGAGACACCGCAATATGCTCTTAAAGAAGGACAATATGCTCTGCACACTTCATATCCTCCTGAGGAGAGGGGAGGCAATCTCTGCAGCAGAGTGTCACGTGTGTGTGTGTGTGTGTGTCTGTGTGTGTGTGTCAGATATTCAGAGCTGACAGAGTTGACATATTAAATATATAAAATATGTTTGACAGGTAAGAGGCCAGAGTTTTCATCATCAGCTCTCATAACTAAATCCGCCTGAGATCTTTGCTTATGTGATCATGATTTTCTTATGAGGACTGGAAATAAACCTCAGGGCAACTGGACAGAATGTTACATTTGCATAATGCATTTTGTACAACTAGTAGAGAAAATGCTATAGTACATATATGTACATATATATGCACACACACATATATGTAGAGCGAGAGAGAGAGAGAGAGAGAGAGAGAGAGAGAGAGAGAGAGAGAGAGAGAGAGAGAGAGAGAGTATTTTTTTCTTTT
>JBAJHX010000051.1:7747131-7783599 GCA_037176925.1 Amniataba percoides
ACGTGATTACAACTCTGGACAATTCACTATTGAAGCCATCTCATGCCACCATCACACACACACACACCCACACACACCCACACACACGCACACTCACACACGCACTCACACACTCACACACACGCGCACACGCGCACTGTGCTGTGTGAGGAAACAATGTAACGCTTTAAGGGGAAAGTTAATCTCTGCTCCTTGTTCCGGTGTTACCTCACAGGCGCGTCAAACCACAGCGGCCCGGTTTTCCGGCCGGGCCCGGTTCCCGTTGCCATGGAGATGACGTCATGCTGCAGCACCGGGAGTAACGGCGCAGCCGCGGACTGAGGGGAGGGGAGACGGAGAGCAGCTCCTCCGCCATTCAGCCTGCAGACCGAACCGGGAGGAGCCGGACCGAGCAGCACCGGAGCACACACACACACACGGCGGCGACAACATGCGTGAGATCGTGCATCTGCAGGCCGGACAGTGCGGGAACCAGATTGGAGCAAAGGTATGAACACACACACACACACACTCCTCTCTCTCTCTCTCTCTGTCTCACACACACACACACACACGCAGTTTGATTAGTGTCGTTTTGTAACGTGAAGTGAAGTTTGTCGGTCGACGTGTCCACAGGAAATACGAAATGGGTCATTGAACAGTTGTGTAAGACAGCGAGAGAGAGAGGAGTGCGTGTGTGTGTGTGTGTGTGTGTGTGTGAGAGAGACAGAGAGAGAGAGAGAGAGAGAGAGAGGAGTGTGTGTGTGTGTGTGTGTGTGTGTGTGTGTGAGAGAGAGAGAGAGAGAGACAGGCAGAGACATCTCCACTGCTGCTACTTCACACCAACACAGATGTATGTGTGTGTGTGTGTGAGGGGTGTGTGTGTATCTGTGTGTGAGCGTGTGTGTGTGTGTGTGTGTGTGTGTGTGTGTGTGAGGGGTGTGGCTCGAATGCACTGGAACTGGAGGCAGACACGCAGTGTTTCTACACACGAGCTCATATCTGATCAGTGTTGTGATAATAAATGAGGTATCGAATGTTTTCGATTTCTTTATTTCTCTGTCTGTGATTTAATTTGAGGTTGAGGCTGAAAAGTCTTGAATGTTTCAGCTATTCTGTGAATTCACTGATTCATCGTTAGGTGTGTGTGAATCGGTGAAAGCTGGTCATCCAGAGGAGAGACAGATTTAAATCTTCACTCTGAAGAAGCTGCTGGAGCAGGCAGACGTCTGCCTTTGTGCTTTAAAAGGGACCCAAATGATTCATCATCACATTGGCTGGCAGTTAATGGTAGAGCAGGTTGTCATGTAAATGCACGCAGTTTCCATTCATGAGACATCACAGTGTTGATTCAGTTTGAGTGAGCTGGTTTCTGTCTAATGCAACCTCTCGACCTGCTGGTAGTTCTGGGAGGTGATCAGCGACGAGCACGGCATCGACCCGACGGGAACGTACCATGGAGACAGCGACCTGCAGCTGGACAGGATCAACGTCTACTATAATGAGGCTTCAGGTCAGGACGGTTTAACACAAGCACAAATATCTGATGTTGTGATAGTCTGTTTTTTCTAATTAAAAGTCTCATATGTCTTCCAGGTGGGAAGTACGTGCCCAGGGCCATCTTAGTGGATCTGGAGCCAGGCACGATGGACTCTGTTCGCTCCGGCCCCTTCGGACAGATCTTCAGACCCGACAACTTTGTCTTTGGTATGTGATCAGCCGCACACACAGTCACATTGATTGTGGGGATATTAGAGAGAACTGTCGCACATGTGAAGAGTAAAACATTTTCAGTTGGATTCTTTGTACTGAAAGAAGGGACTGTAATGAAGCCTTCCTTTCCAGGTCAGAGTGGAGCCGGCAACAACTGGGCAAAGGGCCACTACACGGAGGGAGCCGAGCTGGTGGACTCAGTCCTGGATGTGGTGAGGAAGGAGGCTGAAAGCTGCGACTGCCTCCAAGGTTTCCAGCTCACACACTCGCTGGGCGGTGGTACCGGCTCCGGCATGGGAACGCTGCTCATCAGCAAGATCCGTGAGGAGTACCCCGACCGTATCATGAACACCTTCAGTGTGGTGCCCTCTCCTAAGGTACAGCGACTGTGCCGTGATGCTTATCGGTATTTATGCCTTTTCTGTTTTTTTTGTTTTGTTTTTTTAATTCCACTGATCTTTGCGTGTTTTCCTCCAGGTGTCAGACACTGTGGTGGAGCCCTACAACGCCACCCTGTCTGTCCACCAGCTGGTTGAGAACACAGATGAGACCTACTGCATCGACAACGAGGCCCTTTATGACATCTGCTTCCGCACCCTCAAACTCACCACGCCCACTTACGGAGACCTCAACCACCTGGTCTCTGCCACCATGAGCGGGGTGACAACTTGCCTGCGTTTCCCCGGCCAGCTCAACGCCGACCTCCGCAAGCTGGCCGTCAACATGGTGCCCTTCCCTCGTCTGCACTTCTTCATGCCCGGCTTCGCACCGCTCACCAGCAGGGGCAGCCAACAGTACAGAGCCCTGTCTGTGCCAGAACTCACTCAGCAGATGTTCGACGCCAAGAACATGATGGCCGCCTGCGATCCGCGTCATGGCCGCTACCTGACCGTGGCGGCGGTGTTCAGAGGCCGCATGTCCATGAAGGAGGTGGATGAGCAGATGCTGAACGTGCAGAACAAGAACAGCAGCTATTTTGTGGAGTGGATCCCCAACAATGTCAAGACAGCCGTGTGCGACATCCCGCCCCGCGGGCTCAAGATGGCCGCCACCTTCATTGGCAACAGCACGGCCATCCAGGAGCTGTTCAAGCGCATCTCCGAGCAGTTTACCGCCATGTTCCGCCGCAAGGCCTTCCTCCACTGGTACACCGGAGAGGGCATGGATGAGATGGAGTTCACAGAGGCAGAGAGCAACATGAACGACTTGGTGTCCGAGTACCAGCAGTACCAGGATGCCACCGCTGAGGAGGGGGAGTTCGAGGAGGAGGGAGAGGAGGAGGTGGCCTAAGGCTGAAACTACTCACCTGCACTTGTCATAACTCCATCCATTCACTTATTTCAGCCCTACTCTGCTCTCCTTCTCTGACTTCTTTTTTGCTTTAACAGTACTCACCTCTCTCTCTTCTTTAACTTGGTATGCTCTTTGCCTCCTTTTCTCTCCACCTCTCCCCTTACAGCCAGAGTAGGATTCACTAAACTGGCTCATGTAGCGGTAGCTAACACGAGTGTGCTTGTGGTCTCTTGTCAGTAGCTTTCTGTTTATGTTCATTTATCATCTCCAGTCAAACAGTACCATGCCTGGGCCAAGTATTCAAAAAATACTCTTCAACTTGTCTAATTTGGCATTAACTGAAATAAATTTGTTGGGAAAATATCCCTTTGCGTGTTTCTTGTGTGCAACACGTGTTGAATTTTCATCCATTTTAAAATGAAATGCAAATAAACTAAGGAGATAATGAACCCTTTGGTTGTACAGTTGTGTGTGGAAAGTGCCTCTGGCACAGCTTTGAAAACATACTCTTTGACTGAAATAGATCAATCATGATGTGTTTGATGCAGTTTTGCTCCTGATGTCACAGCAGGAAGGCTAACCAAAATGGAGACCTGTGTCACCCGTAGTTTAGCACTTTTGCCTGAACACCACAAGGAGGCAGTGAGATCTATGAGTTCAATGCCTACCTGAGCAGGATGTGGATAATTTTTAGCTTCTTCCCCACTTTGAAAGTTGTAACACCGTCACCAACACCTGCTACTGTGTGTGTCAGAAATACTTTTTAGGGAAAACAGAGGAGAGTTTGAAACCTGGTCATTTTAGCATCCAGACAGCTTTCCGTGTGGGTTTTCTGACATAAATCAAGTTATAAACAGATGCCCAGCATCAGCTCGGGTGTTCTTAAAACATTTCAGTGCAGAGATAATTATTTTTAGTGCATATATATATAGATGCATTAGTGCATATGTCCTGGAGACCATTTATGTCAAGGGTGCAAGTGTTAATGACAGTTCCTCATCATGTAATGCACAATTACTAGTTATTACATCATAGAAATTTATCAAATTGAAAATTAAATAAAAGGGTGCAGAAAGAAAGAGACTTTTTAAGTCTTAATCTCACTGTCACTGTACCAAAATGCCATTTCTACAATATGTTTTATTCCTGCAGCAGTCCATGCAGATTTGTCAGATCTGTGGTTTGTAATTATTATTATGATTATAATGTCTGCAATAAAATAATAGATTAGAATATCTAAGTCTTAAGGAAAGTAAAGGTGGAAAATCATTAAGGACAAGTAATGTTCATAAGAGAAGTAAAAAACAAATGCTGCGAGTTTGAAGAGGTGGTCTCACATCAGACGTCATTCGTATAAATACACACACCGACACAACACGCACACTGACATATATCAGGAAGTGTCTTTCACTGCGGCGCTGATTGTGCAGACTGCTGTTGCCATCTGCCTCCGCTGACACCACCGATACATCAGCGGTATGGCCACCGTCTAACACACCTGCCGAAGGTCGCAGCCCACTGGACAAGCACATGGACACAGACACATCCAGGCAGCATGGGCTCCAGACTGAAGTAAGTTAATCGTGTCATTTTTGCTCAACTTCCATCATCATCACTCTGCCCGTCAGTGTGTTCTTGTGGTTTTTATTACTTCCTCTCTCAACTGCACAGGAAGTTTCCTGCTGCAACTCTGTGGCCCTTTGTGTATTGCCATACACTTCATGGTAGACCGGTTCTGGTTCAAAGCTGAGCAAAATATTCATTTGTGTTAAATACTGTAATGTTACCACACTTACTCTTTTTGTAGAAACTGCCTATCTCCAGTAGATTTACCTTTGTCCTTAGAAGCACATCTCATCCTCCAATTACCTGTAAAATCTTGTCTTATTTTAAATTATGATTGAAGTTATGTTAAAAATGTTAGGCAGTCCCTGACATAACTCAGTCATCATTTGAACATATTTTGCTGGGAAACACAATAAGCATATTCTCACATCACATCACTGCTGTGAATCTCTTTCCTGTCAGACAAAACCCTGAGCGAACCTTCTACTGGTTCTTTGAAGCAACTTGTCCCGTAGCCAGAGACAAAGGTGAGTCCTCTGTCCTCTCTCCCAAGAGCAGAAGTTGTGTGTGGCGACTGTTCTTCTGGACTGTCTGCTGTGAAACCATTTAGACGAGCAGAGTAATTTGTCAGAAGTGGAGAAGTTGGTGAACATTGTTCCTCAAATTCGTCCTGTTTATCTGCTTCCTCTCATACTTAACATAAATAAGCAACATTAGTGATCGTGTGTGTCATGAAATAATCTAAGCTGTAAGAGTTAGTGTTTATGAAGGTGTTGCTGCTGAACTGAGAGTTACTCATACTTCCTGTCATGTGATCATGAAAACCACAGCCGGTCTAGTCACACTTGAACCAGATGCGACCATGTTGTGGTGATCTGACAGACTGAACAGCTGGGTATGAGCAGAAGCATAAATGACTAATTTAATTAAATAACTGCATACAGTATGCTGTTTCTTCTTTTTATTTAACATATTTTTGCCTTAGAAATGTAGCTTTTCTACAAGACCTTTGTCAATACAAATTTTCTCTGGAATATTAGGACCAATTTAATTTACTGATTCTTTTTAATGTTGTAGATCCTGGTGTACTGTTCCAGTTTCCAGAGGACTTCAGTGATGAGGTAGCCACTTGTGTCTCTTGCTCCTGGAATCACTATTATTGGAGGATATAGTGTCACATTAAAATGGCCATAGCATCTTGTTTTTAGCCGCTTAGCATATGGAAGTGCAGTGTTGATCAGTCACTCCCCCAGTTTGGCCCAGACTGAAATATCTCAACAAAAACTGGATAGCTGCCAGTAAAATTGTGTGCACACACTCAGGGTCCTCAGAAGATGACTCTTACAGATTTTGGTGATCCCTTGACCTTCTCTGTAATGCCACCTTAGGGCTGAAATTTGTAGTTGAGTCGAACGAAGTGTCTGGACTGCCATGAAACTTGCAAAGACTTTTTTTTTTTCACATTTTGATGAATTTTGATCCCATTTAGTGCAATATTTGGTCAAATGTTCCAGGTTGTCTGATACTTTCGTTAATGACCAAATACCTGCAAAACTACTGTTTCTACTACTTTCATTAGCCGAGCTATATTTTGCATTTAATGCTAATTAGGAAACGTTGAATGTACACATGCTGAGCAAAGATAGAAACATTTCACTGTAAATAATTGCTGTTTTAAATTACTACTGCCATTGTGAATATGTTAGCGAACTAACTTTTAGGTGAAAACACCTCACAGAGCCAATATTATGACTTTAGACTCTTTTTAGATTTTATATTTTACATGCTCCACTTTATCTCGCTCTAGGAGTCCTCTCAAACATTACCCAGGTTCTGCTTCCCATATGACATACAGAGGTGAGTATAAACTGGCCAGATTGCCATAATCGTCTTGACTACAGCTTACATTTCCAGCCTGCCAGTCTTTTCTTTATCTCCACCTCTAACTGCATTCATCTGCACAGGGCGAGGGACGGGGTGGCTGTGCAGCACTTTACTTTTGTTCTGACTGACCTTGAGGGATGCCAGCGGTTTGGTTTCTGTCGGCTCACCAACAGTACAAGCACCTGCCTCTGCATACTCAGGTACATTAGTGTGAGGGTCTGCGTATGTGTGTGTTAAAATGGTGACCCTAATGCCAGACTGAATCATCCCATTAACACTACCATGAAGTATTTTAAACCAATGTAATTGCAGCTATCTTCCATGGTTTGAAGTCTTTTACAAACTTCTCAACAACCTGGCTGATTACCTTACAAAGGGACAGGTGAGTGTCTTTCTGCTCTTCTATGAAGTGTCCACGTTCCCACACTGTCTTGTATGAGTATCAGTAACACAATGACATCATCTTCTCGACAGACCAATGAGATGAAATTGCTGCTGGCTGCGCTCTACAAGCAGCCCATACCGCTGGCAGCTGGATCGGTCACTCTGCAGATGGTAAATCCCGAATTAGCAAATGAGAAGTGCCACACTTTACTTTATGACTCTCTTTTTTGTCAGTGGTTAGTGTGTTGTGTTTTTTTCTGAGGGAGAGCACCTAATGGTCAGCACAAAAGTGTCCCATCCTGTCGCACACCCAGAGGGACAGGAAGGGGTGAGTTCCACAGGGGCTCACATGGCTGAGCAAATACAGACTAACTCCTGCTGAAAAACTTTAGTTGTCTGTGTTTGATGGCTAAACCCAATGTGTGCGGACTAAAAACGTGTCACTCGCCCCTCTAATTCAGTGTTCACGCCAAACTAAACACCACTTGCACTAACGTCTGTTGATTATTATGCACTTAGTTAACAGTTAACTGTATGCATTCATAACACACGAATAACCCATGTTTGTACTGACCCAAAAACAAATGTTTTGTGTTACGAGAAATGTCTCTGTGTTGCTCAGATTTACAGCTGGTTGTATCTTGTATCTGGATGTAGATTTTTGCATTTATGCGAGAGTTTCATTCCAAAACAAAAATCCTTGAAAGAAACATTTACTCATCTAAAGTCTATTTTGTGTACAAAATATAAATGAAGTTGTCATCAGTACAATCATGATTAGCATACAATCAATGAGGATTGATTTGGTGACACCAGAGGTTAGTGTGATAACAGCAAGTGCAGGACCCAGAATTCTGCTTTGCATTAACAACTTAATGCAGATCTTATGTGATGAAAATAGACTCAGAAGTCAGTTTAAATCCAGAGCAGGAATGGCAAACAAACAAACAAACATATAAATAATTACAGATGTAATTACTGAATACAACTAAAATGAATGGCTAAACAACAACTATAAATACTCTAAATATTTACTTTTTTATCTAATGGATAAAGAATTTTGGAATGAAAACCAAAAGTCTGATTCTGTAAAGATTAAGCCAGCTGAAAGCAAAGACAACAGGACTTCACAGTTTCCTCATTAATGTTTTCTTTTCCAAAGCAGATTCCATACTTCATCGCTCCAGATCCCAAAAGTCTCCCCTCCATACCTGAAAATGTGAGTGTGGAAAACTGATTTAGTTTATATCTTATGTCTCACAAAGCAGGTTGTTTTTTATGCACATTTATAAATTGTGTGTGCATTTCTTTGGCTTTGCTAGAGGAACTTGACAGAGCTGATTGTGGCGGTGGATGTGGGGAACCTGCTCCAGCTCTACGCCAGCATGCTGTTTGAGAGACGCATCCTCATTTTTGCCAGCAAACTCAGCACTGTAAGACTTGCTCTCTTGGGCCTCTGTTCTTATAGCATTTTATTATTTATCTTAAAGCACATTTATTCTAATCTATCAGCATATTTGACACTGTGGTGAGGACAGAAACCAACTAAGCCTCTGCTGAATGAGACTATTTGAACACCAAACTTATTGCTGCTAGAATATTTTCCATTGTGCTGTCTTGAAGTCACAGCCTGGCCACTATTTGCTTGCCTATGGCAAACCACAGAGGCAGGCGTGTGTGCTGTGCTTATTGTTGTTCACTGAAATAGTCCTCCATTTTATGTTTGTGTAGCTGACATCTTGCGTGCATGCACTCAGTGCTGTGTTATATCCCATGTACTGGCAACACATTTTCATCCCTGTCCTGCCACCCCACCTCCTGGACTACTGCTGGTAAGTCTGTCTGCCTTTCTGTGATTCTGTCGATCTATTTCTCTGTCTGTCCACAGTGGATTCAAACGTTTTTTCTTTGGTTACAGTGCACCTATGCCTTACCTAATAGGGGTCCACACCAGCCTATCTGAGGTAAGCTACTGATTAATGTGATATGAATCAACCAGGTTTTTCCTTAAAACTGACCAACCCAACAGATCATATCTGTCTGTCCGACAGAGGGTGAGGAGTCGTGGGTTGGAGGAAGTTGTCATTCTGAATGTGGACACAAACACTCTGGAAACCCCCTTTGATGACCTTAAGAAGATACCCTCAGATGTGGTAAGGAATACTTTGTGTGTGGGTTGCATGTCGCTATGTTTAAGTCTTTTTCTGTCTCCCACTCATGTAAGGAAAGTAAAACAGAAATGCTTTTTAATATAAAATTAAATTTTAAGTACATTTAAGTAAAAAGTGCACAACAGAATTACGTGACCCTTGCTGGTTAAAGTAAAGGGCACAGGTGTCCTGCTGATCTGCAGATCCACAGGAAATAAAATCAGGAAATAAACTAGGAAGTAAGAGTCCCTTTCTCACTCTTCTATTTGCATTTACATTTCATCTGTAAAACCACAAAGATCTGGAAATTAGGCAGAAATCAGATTTTCAAAGTCACTGTTTGAGATTCATCTGCTGCACAACACAACACAGTGCTTGGTCACAGTGTGACTAAATTCTGTACATTGCAGCAGTTTGAAATGTGAAACAGTGATGATCAGCCACTAAAACTGCTCTGATCGTTCCTGTGCAATCAGAAAGTGCCATCCCACAGAGCAGGGACATTTTGGGGCCAGGGACAGCAGCCAAACACAGAACCTTTCATTGGTTCCTGGGCTGTTGTCAAGGTTCCTGCAATCCCAGTGATATATAGGTGCAGTGGTATAAAGACTACTGCAAGATTTCCCCCCACACCCTTCATCCCCTGTTTCCTTCAGTCTACACTGTCAATGATCTAACAAAGGCAAAATGACTCCCTGTAGCACTTCTTGCACGCCCTCTTCATCTTCTCTTGATCAAATGGTGATGTGTTAACCATTATTATTGAGTCACAGCAGCTGTTCTGAACTTATATCACAGACACAAATGTGAATATGTCTCCAGATGGCCGGGCTGAAGGTGTGTTTGAAGCGTCAGGCAGTATCTCCTGGCTGTGGTGTCTCAAGAGCCTTCCTGAAAGCTCAGGCTTTGCTGTTTGGAGGCTACAGGGATGCACTGCAGGGTCACAAGGTCAGTCACTCATATTTTTGCTAAAACATACTGCAATGTACTGTTTTATATGTATTAAAAACTGTTGCAACATTTTTACTAGATTACCTGTACAGGTAGCCAATAATGCTGCTGTTTGCGTATCTCTTGTGTTGTGCCTTTATCTCTTTCTCTGTGTCTTCTTTTGCAGGAGGGTGAAATGTGGTTCAGTGAGGAATTGTTTCTAGATCACAAGTCCTCTGGTATGAGGCAGTTCCTACAGAGTGCCATTCATTTACAGTTCTTCAAACAGGTAAATCACCTCGTTTACTGCCCTCTGCTGGACATTTACTATAATTATAACACTCGGAGGAGCCATTGTTTAATGCAGATTTTAAATTTAATTAACTATGTCTTTAATTAACCAGTCTACATGGAGGTGGACTGGTAGCTGCAGAGGTGCCAGTTCACCTCCTGCAGAGGGGCAGCCCCCTCACTCGGTCATCTCTCCACCTGTGTGCATGTGCATGTGTGTGTTCCTGTATGTACATTTGTCTGTAAAGAAACAACAACAGAATGTAAAATTTCCCCACGTGGGACTAATAAAGGGTGTTCTTGTTCTTCTTCAAGTCATTCTCCTGTAACTGTAAACGAGTTAGCATCCTCATATGTTTTGAATGAATGACATTTATGTTAATATATATTTGTTTGACCAGTTCATTGATGACCGCCTGGATATTCTAAACGAAGGGAGGGAACCAGATGATCTCTTTGAGGAGGAGATTGTAAAATGTGAAACAAATGCAGGTGTGTATCTTTCTCTCTCTCCCCATATAAATATATATATATATATATATATATGTGTGTGTGTGTGTGTGTGTGTGTGTGTGTGTGTGTGTGTGCTGGTATGTGTGAAATCTCCTATTACAACGTTAACTCTGTCTCTTTACAGGGAGAAGCAAATCTTATCAACAGTTGGTTGGCAATTTAAAGGTACATTTTTTTTTTTTAATGAAATTTTTTTTATCTTATTGAAAAGGTTGAACACATGTTTATTTGTACTTGTAACAGAAGGGCGGAGGAGCACTCATCCTTAACATGAAGACCAAAGCAAACACGCGGGTGAGAACAAGTTGTTTATGCTGGTCAGAGGATGAGTGGATTCAGTCTGCTTTACCAAAACAACTCTTCTGATCGTTTTAATCCCTCACAGGCCAAAGGTCTTGCCAAATCTGGTTTGAAAAATCTATTGATGCACAAGGTGGGTCATGATTTATGAGGGTTTATGCTTCTGTTTAATTTAATTCTGTTGTGGTTTCATCGTAATAATTTCTCGTATGTCATGTACAGGCTCACAATGACGAACATGCCCTTCAGAGAGGAGGATCCGTGTCACACCGCCGTGCTCAGTCTGACTGCTTGCAGAACCGCCTGCCAATAACACAACACTTTGGAAAGGTGAGATCTGTCTCAAAACAATCACATATCTTTTCCAAATGTGTATGAAATTGTAACAGACACCATCCACTTTTATCTTTATCATTACCTAATCTACCTAATTTGCTGTTCTTTACTGCTTATTTGTGCTATTTTGCAACTTTTATCCACTTCTGTCGCTTTCTTGTGATTCACCCCGACATCTGTCATCTCTGTCGGGGGTATGTTGTGTTGCTGTTCCTTTGCTTTGTTACTCCATGTTGCCTAATGTCAGTCACGTCCCCGTCGGCCTGTTCACAAACTTAGGCCTCCCAGAGATGACGAGAACATGAAGGACACAGGAGATACTTGGGATGGGTGAGAGTTAGAAACAAACCGAGAGGGAGAATTTTAAAGAACCCATGAAAAAGGTTAGAATAAGCAACATGTATTTTCTTATTTCTGTTTGTTATGTCTGGTTGTTTCAGAGCTGTTTCTGGGCCCGTGGCTGAGCCTGACTCTGAGCACCAGAAGGATGAAGACGAGGGGGAAGATTCACTGCTGTGTGACTCGGAGGAGATGGATCTGCTCGGGGAGATCTTTGACACGCTCAGCTCTCGGAGCTCCCACGAGCGCGGCCTGCTGTACGGCACACGCAGCCTGGATCTGTTTGGACCGGACAGTCACGATTATATCACAAAGGTATGAAGATGAAGGGCTGACACACAAACACACGCACATAAATGTGATTACTGGTCTAACACTGGCTGTTGTGTTTTCCAGCGCGGTTTTCCAGCTAACCCCAGCCAGGAGAGCCTGTCGCTGTCCATCAGCGGCAGCGGCAGCCTGCACAGCTGGAACCTGGAAACTACAGAGGAGCTGTCAGACCTGACGGAAGACTCTGATTGGCTGTGCCCAGACACCAGCGTACCAGAGGAGGGGACAGAGTGTCTGCCAGCAGCATGCGAAATGAGAGAGAAAGAAAACACACAAGAAGTCAGAGAGAAACAGGAAGAAGTGAAGGTGTCGATAAATGGGAACCAAGAGGAAGAAATGGATGGAAAAAATAACTTTAGGGAAGTGAAGTTAGAGGAAGAGAGAAAGATAGATGGTCAGGAAAAGACAGCGAGCTCAAGAGGGGACCCTGATGAAGGTTCAAAGGAAGAGAGGGCGGACGAACAGAGTCAGGAGTTGAGTGAGGAGTTCGTTGAAGAGGGTGAAATGAGAAAGGGAGCAAATGAAAGGCAGAAAGATGAAACAACAGAAGAGGAAGGACAGGAGGACGAGGAAAGGAAAGACAGAGAGGAGACAGGATCTTTAAACCAACTGACAAAACTGAGTCCCCATCATCCTAACTCTGAGCAGCAGGGACAGGAGGACAATCTGAAGCTCGAAACGTCTCCTGAGCCTCAGCGTCTCAGTGTGGACCCTGAACCTGCAGCAGGTCAGGAAAAGGGGAGTGGAGAAGCAGTGAAGAAAGAGGAGCAGGAGAGGAGGCAGTCCCCGGCTCCTCCTAAAGTTCAGTCTGCTGTGGCACGTTTCCAGTCTCAGACGCACAGCCACGGCTGTCAGGTGAAGTCCTGGACCAAGGAAGTGTCCGAACCCAGGAGACCGTTCAACATGTTTCAGAGCAGGGAGAACGCAGCTCACCCGCCTTGTGACTTGAAATCATCAGAGGAGAACAAGCATCCAGAGGGGCACGAGGAGGAGGACAAGCCTCTAATCAAAGTGTCTGAACTTAAGAAAAGATTTGAAGCTTAAAGGATGAAGCTGCAGATATTCTGTTTTTACTGACTGTCAGAAAATGAGACCCGAAATTCTGAAGAAAAAAAATCCGTCTCCAATTCTTTTAGTTTTCCTGACTGTCTGTGGCTCTTCAAAAAAGGGGTAAAAGTGGGTTTCTGTGGGATTATTTTCAGCCATAGATGAGGTGTGCCAATGAGTATTTTCATGAGCATGACCCAGTGTGGGATTCAGGTCAGAATAAATGACGGGTTGTGCTCATTGTAATGAGGGATCGTATTCACAGATGTTTTTGCGTTAGTTTTTCTTTCTCACGGGGTTTGCTGACAATGAGAGAAACATTGAACATCACTAGGCACATTCTCAGGAACACACACAACTGGCTGGCTGGTTATATTGCCAAAATTGAGCAGATATTTAAACAGATTTTTGTTTGTTGGCTTATTGTATACTTGATCAAATGACTGGATGTCACTTTGAATTGAGGTGGTTCAAATAAAGAAATACATTCTCTAACTGTGAGGACAATTGATGAATGATTATCAGCTATTTCAGTGATGGCACATTGATCACTGATAACATGAATAAATTAAACATTTTTACCCCTTGTTTTTGCCATCGGTGCTTCAAGGAAAGTGACAGAAAGAGAGACTTAGTATTGGGTGTGCATATTCCTGCTTTATTAACACCATGTGTACCATACAAACAGATTTCTTTTGTTTTTTTGTTCTTTTTTTAAGAAATTGAGCTTTTCAGAGCTTGATACAAAAGTGCATTACAATCATTATCAGTGTTTTCATCAACATCCTTCTTAACTGAAAATGGTGTAAAACAAAACATGTTTGTAAATATAAATAGACAGAGCACATAGTACAGTAAAAATAGACTAACCACTGTACAAATACAAAATACACTTTAGCTCATGTCCCTTATGTAGCAGGATAAAGGGAGTGGCTTAATTAGGGAATAAGACATAAAACTTTCCATGCAGTGAAACAGGTGATAGAATTGATAAAAGGATTTGGCACAAACAGTGTTTATTGTGTGAAGATTTCTGGTACAAAACCAGGGATCTCTACCAGAGGTTAGCAGCAAAGCAACATCAAGGGTGACGGGGCAGAAGTGTTTGAGGCTGCATCATCAGATGAGGCGCTCTTCTTTGGGCAGTGGTAGAGGCAGGCCGGGCCTTTCAGTTCCCGCTGCTCCCGTCTGTTTCTTCTCCTCTGCGCTCGGCCTGTAGGTTCCTTCCATCCGTCTTTTCTTCCTGATGACGCACAGAAGCAGCAGCAGCGCCAAGCTGAGCAGAGACAGCAGGGTGGACACCAACACGGATACTGTAGGCGGGATCAACACCTGAGTCGCCATGACAGCAGCCAGCTGGGAAGGAATTTGGACACCGGCCACACTGTCAGTCGGTAAATATGGGCTCCAGAGAAAACAACTGATGATTACATCTGGTGTGTCAAATAAAGGCTTTGTAATGTTCTGTACGTCATACACAATCGATTTACATTAAATCTTACATTAAATCTTATTTGGCGCTAAATATGGGGAAAAATTAATGCACTTCAAAACAGAAGTAAAGCCTTAAAGCCAAGGTAACTATGCAAAAATGTAATATTTGCGAATGGGATTACAATGAGCTTTTCTTTTGAAAAATACAGACCAAAAAAAAAGAGTTACCAAAGTCTCTCTCATAGCAAACAGCCACACGGAGATGACATCATACAAGTGCATTTAGTCTGAACTCACCTCCCTGAAGAATTGAAAGTCTTGCTCTGGTCTGTGAGGCTGCTGATGTTGTTACATCTGGACCTGAATGCATCAGTTATTTAAAAGTAACAGTAGAGCATCTAAAAAAAAAAAAGAAAAAAGAAAAGAATCGTCTGAGTTGTATAAAAGCAACTTTCTGGGCAAATAAATAAACACATGCTTCTCTTATCAACTCGACCAACAACCTGCATACAGGTGAGATGTACTGTCACAAACACACTTGTAACATTGCAATTTTCCTTTGCAAAACAACACTACATTATTTGTTGTTGCTCCATGTGTGTAAGCCATTAGAAAAATCCCCCAATAATTTAGTCCAATACAGCAACTCCAGAGGTCGATTAACACTTCTCTAACAAACAGCAAAGTGTCAGTTGGGTGTTTCAAACAGGTAGTTTTTACAGCAGGGCTGCTCCATTAGATCGTGTTACATTATTCTGAAGTGCTGAAGTCGTTTTGTTGCCAGATGACCAAAGCAGAAAGAAACAGAAGAAATTCATTCAGACTCTGAAGAGGGTCACATTCTCTGCAATCCTCTCTGAACACACACACACACACACACACACACACAGCCACAGGCGGATGCGCGTCCCCGCGCGCCGGAATGCTGCAGGTCCTGCTGCACCTGTTGAGCGGCTCCTCAGGTGAGCTGCTGCTAAAGCTGCAGGTGGAGAAGAGAACCTCTTGGCTGCCGGAAACGAGGCCTTTTGAGACTGCGGGTTGTTTTCTCTGCAGATTCACCTGGTCAGACTCAGAGCAGCTTCTTACCTGCCTGCCCGTCACGACGCGTCCGCGGAGGCGACAACGTTCATAATCCTGCGGCCGCGAGCGCCGAGCTCGCGACGTCGTCACAACGGCTTCGTCGCACGCGGCTCACCTGGCTGTACGTATGCAAATGAGCTCGGTCACGTGTGTCCTTGCGCCAATCAAGAACCAGCCGCTTGTCTCTCTGTGTGTCTCTCTTTTACCACCAAAATATCCACGTTTAAATAGTTGTCTGTTAAACTATAAAACAACAAAACGGTAAGTTTATTGTTTGTTTGTTTTAATCGCTGATCTCAGTGCAGAGGAGATGTGGCCTGTTTGCAGCCACGGACAAATCCTCACTCACTGATACTATGAAGCCTGAGGTTTAATCATTAGAGAGGCCTTGTGTCGGCTTGTGGAGTGTGTTTGTCAGGAAAGTCTGCTCTCTTCTGTCATTATTACCAATCCTGACATGCGGAACAAAGACGCAGTGTGGCTGAATCAGAGCTTATCAGAGGTTGGAGGGAAAATAAGAATGAGTCATCCTAAATATACCAGGAGTCAGCTCCCCTCCCTTTTTGGTTTTGTTTAGTAGAGCCTTTCATAGCAGTTGTGAAAATAGTAATAAAAATACTTCTCCAGCTTCTGTAGCTCTACCATTGTCAGAGAAATCAGATCTAAAACTTTGCTCACTAAAGTGCAACATTAAAATGTGAAGCCAGCTTTCTGCCCTGAACTTTGCCTGCTGAAGCTTCACTGTGGCCGACTGATAACTGTCCACTGTTTCCATTTCTGGACAACCCACAAAACGTGCACTCTGTCTGAGTTTACACGAAAATAAGTAGACAAAAAATAATGCTATAGAGCACTTGGGATTTTTAGCATTTTGGGAAATATGCTTATTTACTCCTTAGATGATAAGATTCAGACTACACATTGAGACGTGTCTATTAAATATGAAGCTGCAACCAAAAAGCAACGAGTACTTTGACACAAAAACTTGAAACAGCCAGCAAAAATCCATCTGAAGCTGCCTCTTTAACTCGTATTTTCTTTAGTCCTGACCAGAAAACAAAATGTGAATCGGACATAATGCGTAGCTGTGTTTGTGTTTGGCTTGTCCAGAAAACGATATTCCATGAATAATTCAAGAAATTAACCTTATAATCACAGAACATACCTATTTTAATCAGGTCTGCACTGGAGAAAATTCCCAAGTGATGAAAGTCCGAAAAAGCTCTGCCAGAAACTTAAACCAAAGTGACTCAGCACAACTTTAACCCTACTGGTTGTCTGTGTTTGTGCAAGTTCAGTATGATTGATTATGTGTAACGTTTTTACATGCTCAAACTTCCCAAAATGGAAAAAGGCCCCAAAACAACCAAAGGTGTCGTGTTAAAAAGCATCAGAACTGTGGAGTAGCTGTTTTTCTTTTGCATGAATTTTTTCGATTGCAGGGAACTTTTGTTCAGCTTAGAAGTTAGTCAACACCTGTAAACGTTCATTGATTTTCTCCTATTTATCTCTTTCTTCAGGACAGGGACAATATTTATCAGGAGAGTTTCCCAACCGCTGCTGGGAAATCATGTTTGTATTTACACGTACAAAAAGGGGGGTGAGCAGTAATGAGGTGCAGGAGGAGCGAGTCGAGGGGATAAAAGCATGTCGCCGGCGGCAGTCAGCACTGACGGCACCTCAGGATCAGGCGGGAGGATGAGTGGGACTGTGCTATGGCTGCTGGCCTCTCTGGCCTTCGCCTCGCTGACTTCTCGGGCTGATGGAGCTCCACTGTAAGTAGATGTGCCTCACACATTACACCCTGAGCAAGAGTTCACCATTGAAAAACATAAATATGCAGTTTGTTTATTCAGCTTCCTGGCATTCAAATTGATATTCGTATATTCAATTCAGCGTTTTTCAATTCAATTAAAATGGTTTTATTGTTGTCCAAATATGTGGACCGTACACAATGACACTAAAATGAACATCAAGTCAATGTTAAGATTTATTATATATTAATTACATATAGAGTTTATTTTATTCATGTATTTGTGTCTATAATATAACTGAAGTAACAGCATTATCGGGAAAGGTGCGAATATACAGATATTAGTTGAATTCAGTCAAATTACTCCAGTGTCTTATATAACAAGGAGGGTAGTCCAGTTTGAGGACGATGTCAGATAAGATAATGTGGTCTTTCATAATTGGCCTACACTTTGATCATAGTTTGCACAGTGATGCATTCAGCCAAAAACAGAGTGAACCACAATGCAATGTTTCATTGATCCAGTGCTGGAACTTAACCAAGATAATCAATAAATCACTAACTGTGTGTGAAGTCCAGGCTGAAACCTTAACACACAAGCTCTAAGACATGGTAAATATTCGGGCTCACATGAATAAAAGAATATAACATCTGAAACTTTTTATAATCAAACTAATAAATATACACTACCGTTCAAAAGTTTGGGGGCACCCAAACAATTTCATGTTTTCCATGAAAACTCACATTGTTCTTCATCAGTCAGGTGCTGTAAGGCATAGCGTTGCAACGTGGAGTGTTATCCTTCCTTATTCAAAATCCCTTTAACTTGTACAAATCTGCCACTTTACCAGCACCAACGCAGCCGCAGACCATTACATTACCTCCACCATGCTTGACAGATGGCGTCAGGCTCTCTTCCAGCATATTTTCACTTGGTCTGCATCTCACAAATCATCTTCTTTGTGATTCAAACACCTCAAAATTTGTCTGTTCATAACACTTTTTTTCCAATCTTCCTCTGTCCAGTGTCTGTGTTCCTTTGCCCATCTTAATGATTTCAGTGGGCAGCCTCAGACGTGGCTTTTTCTTTGCCTCTCTGCTCAGAGGGCCAGCAGCCCAGAGTCGCCTCTTCACTGGCATTTTGCTGCCAGTTGAGGACCTGTGAGGCGTCTATTTCTCAAACTAGAGACTCTAATGTAGTTGTTCTCTTGTTTAGTTCTGCACCGGGGCCTCCACTTCTCTTTCTATTCTGGTTAGAGCCCGTTTGTGCTGTTCTCTGAGTTTCAGGCAGTCTTGAGAGTATAATCGAACCATAAATGCTGACGCTCGAGATACTCAGCTAGTTCAAAGGAAGGCCAATTTTATAGCTTCTCTAATCAACACGACAGTTTCAGCTGTGCTAACATAACTGCACAAGGGTTTTCTTATCATCAATTAGCCTTCCAACGTGATTAGTTAACGCAATGTACCATTACAACACAAGCGTAATGGTTGATGGGTATTTCATTAAAAATAAGCCGTTTCCAGCTACAATAGACATTTACCTTATTAACGATAAACTAGACTGTATTTGTGATTAATTTAGTGTTATCTTCATTAAAGAAAACTACTTTTCTTTCATTTCTAAGGGAACCCAAACTTTTGAACGGCAGTGTGTCTCTAAAGCATGTTTAAAAAGGGACAAATTTAGATTATTATCCACGTGGTTTAGCATTCCTAAATGTATGAGATGAAAGTTTATCTGTATGTTGAAACCTGTCTGTGGCTCTTTGTGCACAGTGGCCACAAAATAGTCTTGATCTCTCGTCTTCCCATTGTTCTACAGGAATGTTATGTCTGCTCCCAACGTGTTGCGGGTAGGAACAGCAGAAAACATTTTTGTAGAGTGTCAAGACTGCACAGCAGGAGACATCAGGGTCAATATCATTGTGATGAACCATCCCACCAAAACCAAATTGCTGGCGACCACAAGTGTGACGCTCAACAGTGCAAATAACTTTCAGGAGCTCGGACAAATAACGGTAAATAAAATCCAGTGTCCATGCAGACTTTGGCTTCATTTTCTGTCAGCGCTGTATTCATGCTCTCATGCCATGCTTGTGTCTCTTCATACTGCTTTCAGATCCCTGTTGGAGACTTCAGTAAGGATCCCAACATGAAGCAGTATGTGTACCTGCAAGCTGAGTTCCCTGACCGACTGCTGGAGAAGGTCGTCTTGGTTTCCTTTCAGTCTGGATACATCTTCATCCAGACTGACAAAACCCTCTACACCCCCGACAGCAGAGGTGAGATAAGTACCACATCAGTGTGAAGAACACACCTTACTTTTGTGAGAAAATCTTTACAAAAGTATTATCAGTATGAGTGTGATGAAAGCATTTTACATTTTTTTTCACACATATGTCTTTGCTGTTGATTGTAGTAAAATTAACCCCTCTTTTCTCATAAGTGGAGTGAAGCCAAAATGTCACGTGAATCAAAGTATGTTCATGTCCCTTCAACAGCAGCCTGTGTCTCTTTGTTCAGTTCATTACAGGATGTTTGCAGTGACACCTCGTATGGAGCCCGTTGAGAGGGATCCTACAACCCAAACTGATGCTTCTATTGCCATTGAGATTGTGGTAATGTATTTATCTTTGATGCACACAATGCACAGCTGTTATATAATCAGAAACATAAGTCGCTCAATAACACTGTTAGATTTGGTGTTTATCTCTGGTAACACCTGTCCTCCCACTTACTGTAAAAATAAGTCCGTCCCTCCCTCCTGTAGTTGAGTTGATCACTGCACCTTCTTTCAGAGGAAGAAAAAAAAGTGACCAGGCTCATGAATTCTTAACTTTATTATTTAATTTTTAGACCCCTGAAGGCATTGTTTTACCTCTTGATCCAGTCTCTCTGAAATCAGGGCTCCACTCTGGAGATTTCAAATTAGCTGAAGTTGTCAGGTGAGTTCAAGTATCAAATATCATCATTGTCTTTCATCATGTCTGTTGTTTAGTGGTGAATTTATATTTTAACATTTTAACAACAGGTGAGGTCAGTTACAATTGTTTAAGATTATGAAGTATATTTTCAGCTTGTTAATGTTTTATACAATCAATTTCTTGCTGTTGGTTTAGTGTGAAACTGATGAGTTAATTAGTTAGTTCATTTATTTATTAATAAATATCAGTTAAACACACGTGGATAGGAAAGGGGAGATGAACTAGAAAAAACTGTGTGTAACCCCATTTGCTGATATAATGCAAACAATTGTGATAGTCTGACTAGTTTTGTCAGTACTATTAACAGGTACAGTAGTACTATGTCTCTAGCCTAACATTAATACCACTGTCATATCTATTTATCAGCTACATATAAAGCAGCAGCCAGGCAGCCATGGTTGGTTTAATTTGGCATAAAGACTGGAAATGGAACCTGGCTTTGTTCGGACAAACTCCAGAAAATGATTGGTTTATGCCAAGCTGTTTAAAAATGGTGTTTTTTGTGCAGAGAAAACAAATGTGATGCAACATGTTAGTCTGTAGTAGTTAGCATTAAATATGCTGATTTTGTCCTGATTGAACAATTGAACACTGAACAATTGATACTGAGCAGATAGTATGGTATCGATGTTAAAACTATTCCTTAAACTATTCCTTTGACTTGTTATTTATCTATGTGATTGTTAGTATAAATTGCTAATGGACAGTCAGACATAACAAACCAGAAATACCTTTATTACATGTGAACAATGATACAATGAAGGCAGCACAGTGTGCTGTCCAACCCAAATGTTTTCACTGAAAATGAAATGTTTCAGTAGTTCTGTCTAGATTAATTTGTATCTAATTTGTTCATAATTTATTGATGCAAGATTTTGTCTGATTAAAGTTTGATTCCCGTGTTACTACAAGTCTTTGTTTAAATGTTTTGCTTGACTGCTGAAATATGTGTTCTGGTGTTTTCGTGTCCATTAGTCCTGGACTGTGGAAAGTGGTGGCAATGTTCCGCAGCAACCCACAAGAAAGCTTTTCTGCAGAGTTTGAGGTAAAAGAATATGGTAAGTCCTTCATTTCTTTCACTTTTATTTAAAATAAATCTCTTTCCTTCATTTACCTTTGAAGTGACTGGACACAGAAAAAACTCTTTTACTGTTTCAGTGCTGCCCAGTTTTGAGGTGAAACTGACCCCTGTGAGTCCATTTTTCTACGTGGACAGTCAAGAGCTCACTGTCAACATCAAAGCTACGTATGTGAAGGTTTTTCTTTTTTGTGGCTTTAGAGGCCAGATTTGATTGACAGATCAATAGGAGGAGAAAATATAATGGGTATTGTACAGAGGTTGTGTTAGGGGGTTTTATGTTGGTCATTTTTTTATTGTTTCTGTAGTTCTTGTAACATTTTGACCATCCAATTTTTGTATTGTGCTGTTTTCTCTCATTGTAGGTTTTAATGTCCTCCTCTTGTTGTTTTAGGTATCTGTTTGGTCAGGAGGTGGACGGGACAGCCTACGTGGTATTTGGGGTTCTGAAAGAGGGTCAAAAGAAGAGCTTTCCCAACTCTCTTCAGAGAGTGCCAGTGAGCACATCCTTACTCTTTTGATTCTTCTCTGTCTGTCAGTATGAGTTGTACAGTTTAGCCTTTGGCAGTGCTGCAGATCTGCAAAGTTCTGAAACATGAAAAATGTCATTTAGATGTGAGATGTCAAATCAAATTCCTATCAACGGATATTTTGTAATATATTGATATTTAGAGATATTCAGATAAAGGATACATTAGAATTTGCACAGAGATAAATTTCTCCGTTTGTTTGCGGACTGTATTTTAAGTTGCATTTCCATATTATGTCACATTAGATTGACAACGGTCGCGGCGTGGTCACACTGAAGAGAGAGCACATCACGCACATCTTCCCGAATGTCAATGAGCTGGTGGGAGGTTCGATATATGTAGCTGTCAGTGTGCTGACAGAGAGCGGTGAGAGAAAAAGAGATTATGTGTTCATGTCTGCTCAGTACGTTTGATCATGTGAGATTGAAACTCACAAACTCACTCACTCATCAGTGTTTAAACTTCCCCAAACCAGAATAAGGGGGAAACAAAATGAATACATCACAATATGTTTCTTTATGTCAGTAAACCCAGAAAGTGGAGAGAGAAAAAAAACACCAACAACAACCTAGTAATCTTTTTGGGTGTGTATGTGGTTTTCTCATGACACACAGGTGGTGAAATGGTGGAGGCACAGTTGAGGAATATCCAGATTGTCACATCACCTTACGCCATCACCTTCAAGAGAACGCCCAAATATTACAAACCAGGAATGTCCTTCGATGTTGCGGTAAAGTACTTATTAGCTTTTAAATAAAACATTTTTAGAAGTATTTCTCTTTCTGGTTTTCTTCTCTTACAGAAAACATTCCATAACTCAAATACTGTCATGCTTTGATAATAGACCCATGGATAATATTATATATTATATATATTATTATATTTGATCTGTTGTTTTTTTTTTATTTTGATTTAAAGGCAGATTTTCACAAACGGATTAAATTCCAGTGAAAAAGGAGAGCCCTATTAATTTGCGCCCCTTGATTATCTGAGTCATAGTGCCTTCAAAAAATCAGAATCAAAATCAGAATACTTCATTTATCTGTAAATTCAGTGTTTTAGTTGCTCAGATACAAACAGCTGAGCGGTCTCTCTCTCTGATGGCAGGTTGAAGTTGTGAATCCTGATGGTACTCCAGCAACAGGAATTCAGGTGGTGGTGCAACCAGGCGGGGTGCAGGGCAACACCGCTAACAATGGCATGGCAAAGCTTACCATCAATACAGAGGCAGGAAACCGCCCTCTGGCAATCACGGTAAGTAAAGATTTGTTTTTCTGTTTGTTTGTTTGTTTGTTGTTTTTTCTTAGAGATTTTTTTCAAGGTTTTTATGTGTTACAGCCCGTTTGGCAACAAGAAGCCTACAACAATCATAATCTGGATTTTCTCTTCAAGCAAAACTCTCCAAGCTCTGCTGCTCCATGCAGATTTTTAAACTACTTTAGCTTATTGTCACATTTACTGTACAATACATG
Source organism: Amniataba percoides (assembly GCA_037176925.1). Classification (NCBI taxonomy): domain Eukaryota; kingdom Metazoa; phylum Chordata; class Actinopteri; order Centrarchiformes; family Terapontidae; genus Amniataba; species Amniataba percoides. The sequence continues at coordinate 7,770,521 of JBAJHX010000051.1, forward strand.
AATGGTGAACATAGTGTTACCAAGCATCATCATGTTTAGCTAAAAGCCAAAAGATGGTAAAAGGGAGAGTGAATGGACTTCAGTTTGTCAAATGACCTTAAACATGACTCCAACACCAAATAAATTCTGCTGTAGGTCTGCGTCTGTTGGACATAGAAATGCTAACATATCAGCTCATGGCGGCACAGTGGTGTAGTGGTTCGCACTGTCTGGTTCTGGTTCTGGTCGAGGCCCTTCTGTGTGGAGTTTGCATGTTCTCTGTGTCTGCGTGGGTTCTCTACGGGTACTTTGGCTTCCTCCCACCATCCAAAGACATGCATTAGGTGGATTGGCCACTCTAAGTGTGTGAATGTGAGAGTGAATGGTTGTTTGTCTTCTATGTGGCCCTGCGACTGACTGACCAGTCCAGGTTGAACCCGCCTTCGCCCTGAGAGAGCTGTGAGGTTGCAGCACCGTGACCCTGAGCGCAGGATGAAGCGGGTTAGAAAATGGATGGATGGGATATCAGGCTCATCAACTTTATCAGGCAGTGACACATTATGTGGAGGTTGTATATGTTGGTGTTTTTCTGCTCTGGGGAGAATTATTCTGGTAGAATAAACAGAATGACTTATCTGTTAAAAGTCAGTGCCACTATTTAGTCAAGATAACTCCTAGAGCTATCTTGACTTGACTAGATTGAGTTAAACATACTTTCAAAAATGAAAATATCTGACACTTTTTATCTTACTCTATGAAATGGCAGCACATAATACAGCACTGAAATGAAACAATGCAGTGTCAATCATATGTAGATCAAAAAATGTTGGCAGCAATGACCAGCTTTTTCTGGTGTGTTAAGCCATCATTTGAAAATCATTTTGATTTGTTTTGGTTATTTAACTTAGCAATTTTAGGCAAAGCTAGGATACGCCTCTGTAAGATAGAGCATATATGAGGCATTATTTATTTCAAGCATCTCACTGGAACTATCTGTGTGCTCACCTTTGCATGTCTTTAACTGCAGGCAATGACCAACGTTCCCCACATTTCACGAGAAAGGCAGGCATCAGCCACCATGAAGGCTCTCCCATATAAAACCAATAGCAATAACTACATCCACATAGGTGAGGCACATCAGAAACATCAATATGGTTTAAAAATGATAGTGATGGTTGTGGCAGTGGTAAAGATATAGATCTCACCTGTGTCTAGCACTCATGTCTAACATGTCATTTTTGCAGGTGTGGATACAGCCGAGCTTGAATTAGGAGACAATCTGAAAATCAACCTCAACCTCAACAGGCAGCAAAATCAAGAAAGTGACATAACATACTTGGTGAGAGGTGTTTTACGTCTGTGCTTACACCTACACACAAAACAGAAAAAAAGTATTTGTTATGTATATGTGTGTGTGTGTGTGTGTATATATATATATATATACACACACACACACACACACACACACACACACACATATAGTACATGGACCTGAGATAAATCTTGACTTTCAAATATGTGTCCATAGGTATTGAGCAGAGGTCAGCTGGTGAGACATGGCCGCTACAAGACAAAAGGCCAAGTACTGATTTCCTTGATAATTCCCATTAACAAAGACATGCTGCCATCATTCCGCATCATAGCCTACTACCATACTGATGGCAATGAAGTGGTATCCGACTCTGTTTGGGTGGATGTCAAGGACACCTGCATGGGCTCGGTGAGACACACAACAGTGATTTAGTTTAACCAGATTTAGCTGTATATTTCTAGAACATGTTTCTATGCATAAAACTGCAAATTGCATGTTCTATTCACTGACTTCCACTTCACATTTAGCTGAGTCTGCAACCAACCAGACCTGCTCCATCCTATGAGCCTCGCAGGATGTTTGGTTTGAAGGTCACAGGAGACCCAGGGGCCACAGTGGGACTGGTAGCAGTTGACAAAGGTGTCTATGTCCTAAACAACAAGCATCGCCTTACCCAGAAAAAGGTAATTTCTTCATTTGCCACTTGAAAATATGTGAAAGAGGTTTAATTGAAAAAAAAAAAATAAAAAAAATAAAAATAAAAATTTAAACTTAACACACTAATCTGTGACTTTAAATAACTTCTGGTATAAACTCTGCAGTAAATACATCACATTAGTAAATGGTTTTAATGCCATATCAGAAATGTCTGTCATAATCAATTCCCCTAACCCTCATACTATAACACTTTGTCTTGTCTGTCTTATATTTCTTTGTGTGAATTCGACTTTGCTCAGGTGTGGGACATTGTAGAGAAGTACGACACAGGCTGCACACCAGGTGGAGGGAAGGATGGTCTGAGTGTGTTCTACGATGCTGGACTGTTGTTCGAATCCAGCACTGCTTCTGGGACTCCCTACAGACTAGGTGATACTAAACTACTTTTCTCTTCACCTACCTAAACATGATAGTAAAAATATTGTACTAATTAATTAGCACTGGTTAGGACAAATGGGTGCAGAACCATCTTTTTTAGATGTTTGCATCTTACAGTCTGCAGAAAAAGGGTCTTTTCCCCTAAATTACATCAGATTTATTGTTCCCCATTTGTGGTATCTGGCTTTTGTTTTTGGTGGATCCAGAATGTCAGCGACACGTATCTAAAACATTGGGTTCATAAAACTAAGTGAAATAAAATTCAACCAATCCTTGAATGTGTTTATACGATGTTTAACAAAATTCCAACAGATTAGGTGTGCAGTTTTAGATCCATTACCCCCGTGTCTAAACAGATCAACACGTCCATTACACCATGCAGAAATCAGGGCCAGCCACACTGCGTTGTTTGAATCACCTTGTTTGTTTTGTGTTTCCAGAACTGAAATGCCCGCAACCCAGTAGGAGGAAACGAGCTGTGACTATAATAGATGTCAGGACCAGCTTATGTAAGAGCCAGAGTTCAGCACCACACACTGACCAGATATTCAGTCTTACAGAATGATAAAAGTGAGCTGAAACTCACTTTTCAAATGTGTTATTATACGACTCAGTACCTTCTTACTCCTGTCTCTCCTCCACTAACCTCTTTCTCTCCAGTGAGTCAATATACAGATGCACTCCAACGTGAGTGTTGTCTTGATGGCATGAAGGGCACCCCCCTTTCATATACCTGTGAGATGCGCAAGGAGTACATCACAGATGGAGAGGCCTGTGCTAACGCCTTCCTACACTGTTGCAAGGAGCTAGAGAGCCAACAAGCCGACAGGAAGGAGGAAAATCTTCAGTTGGCTCGCAGTAAGAAATGGGGACGATGGATGGGGGGAACCCAGAGTGATCACAATCCTTGGTAATACTGGTGGTTAGAGGACAATAAAAATAGTCACCTTTTTAATGCTTTAGGTGAGGAGGATGACAACAGTTACATGGACAGCAATGACATTTCTTCCCGCACCAACTTTCCTGAAAGTTGGCTGTGGTCGGATATCAAACTGCCTACTTGCCCTCGACAAACACCAAACTGGTGAGGCTAATGAAACATACACACAAAAAAGACTCCAATAACTCCATTAATTACAACACTAGGATATAAAGATTTCCTTTACCACTCAAACAGATCATACCTTTCTTTGTTTCAGCGCTACCACATCCTATGAGAGAAACATTCCTTTACAAGACTCAATCACAACATGGCAGTTCACTGGCATAAGTCTGTCAAGAACTCATGGTGAGGATTCAGGGACTGTCTCCAGGTTTTGTTTTATGTCTTTAATAAACCTTACATTCTTTTGTTCTTTCTGTATTTCATCACTTGTTTTTTGTATCCCTCTCTTGAAGGAATCTGTGTCGCTCCTTCATTAGAGGTGATTGTGCGGAAGGAATTCTTTATTGATCTCAGGCTGCCCTACTCTGCTGTCCGTGGAGAGCAGCTGGAAATTAAAGCTATTCTCCACAACTACAGCCCCGATAAAGCCACCGTAAGTCTGTGTTACTCTGACCTGGTGTTTCATAAGTGTAATAGTGCATCACTGTCCTAAAACTGATTATTATGACCGTTATTATCAACTCTATGGGCGTGTGCCTTTTTGTTTGCTCAATTGTACATTACTGAGTCTTTATCTCCATCTTTGTCTTGTTTTCAAGGTCCGTGTGGATCTAAATGAGCAGGAAAATATTTGCAGTTCAGCCTCTAAACGTGGAAGGTATCGTCAGGAAGTCAAAGTTGAGGCCTCCTCTACACGATCTGTACCCTTTGTCATTATTCCCATGAAGGAAGGGCAATTCCAGATTGAGGTCAAAGCAGCTGTTAAAGACTCAGCTCTCAATGATGGAATCATAAAGACTCTGCGGGTGGTGGTAAGACAAACACAAGATGTGCTGTTTTAGAGCTTATTAATGCCCCGTTAGAACTGTTCTTATTGCAGTAAAATGAACTTGGTTTGAACTCTATTTTTCCTCTCAGGCACTTAACTGAATAATTACAATGAAAATGTGAAAGAGTGTGTGTAGCTACTCACAGCAAGTTGCAAGTCCTGAAAATCCACTGAAATGAAATGTCACGTGTAAAGTACTGAAGTAAAACAATTCAAAATGTTACTGGAGTAAAACAATTTTCTAAGTGTCAGCTGGACCTGCTTGAGATTCTAGAAGATGTTTCTCCTCTCATCCAAAAGGCTTCTTCAGTTGTAATGACTGGTATTTAAACTCTTGTAGGGTCGTTGAGAGATGAAACATCTTCAAGAATCTCAAGCAAATCCAGCTGTCTTAAAACTCTAAGAAATTACCACAATTACCACAATGTAAAAATACTCCTGCAAAAATCTAATCTTACTTCAGGAAAGGTACTGACCCCACAGTGGAAAAATATTCTATAACAAGTGAAATTCCTTCATTGAAAAAGTAAAAGTTCTAATACCACTTTCAAAATACTCAAGTTATCTAAATTAAAGAAAACAAACAAACATCATCCATGCCCTGCAGAAAGACACTCAGAAGTGTCTCATCCAAAACCGTAACAAATATAGTGAGTTATATAATTTGACAATGCTATGGTTAAATTTTGGTTACGGTAAGCAATAAAAAATCTGTTGGGTAAGAGATATTTTGGGTTTAGAAACTGGATTGTTCCTGCTGCTACTTAATTAAGGTTACAGGATCTAATGTTTGTCCCAACTGCTGTTTTTCCAGCCTGCAGGTGTGCTTGTTAAATCTCCTCAGATTATAATTATAGATCCTGCTAATAAAGGCAATGGTGAGTTCATCCTTTGAATCGCTACCTGATAGAGTAATGAAATAATATTACAATTTTGTCATTTGTTAACTGTTTGCACTTGCACTGGTTCTCCCTTTAGATGGTCAACAAGTAGAAGTTATTAACAGTGGAATCCCAAAGAAAGATTTGGCTCCAAACACACCTACCAGCACACAGATCTCTGTAACAGGTGAGATACAGTGTCGTACTTGAGCATGTTATCATTCAGATTCAGATTTCTTTACGTAAAACTGTACTTATACAATAAACTCTGCACTGGTTAAATTAATGTTGTTCTTATCAGGAAATGACCACCTTGCTGGTTATGGGGCACCTCTGCATGTGTGTTTAGTTGTTTCCATCCATTTTTTTCTAACATTTAGTTTTTTTCTGTTTGTGTATGTACATGCAGGGAGAGAACAAGTTGCTGCACTGGTGGAGAATGCCATTAGTGGGAATTCAATGGGTACTCTGATCTACCAGCCTGGAGGCTGTGGAGAGCAGAACATGATCCACATGACACTGCCAGTAATTGCAACCACATATTTGGACAAAACCAACCAGTGGGAAACTGTGGGCTTTCAGAAACGTAATGAAGCCCTTCAACACATCAAGACTGGTAGGCATACACGGTTTTACGAATTGCTTCTCTGAGTGGGTTTCTGACTTCAGTTTAATCAGTATTATCAATAAACAGTGGAGACTTGAATGGCAGTCAGTAAAAAGCTGTGTTTTTGTTTGTATCCAGGCTACACAAATGAGCTTGCCTACCGTAAAGCAGATGGAGGTTTCGCTGTGTGGCAGCACTACAAAAGTAGCACCTGGTCTGTCACCCAAATATTCATTAACTTAGATGTAATTTTGTGCATATCTGTCATTAGACTTTGACTACTGTAAGAATGACTGTGTTTACTGTGAAAGTAAAAGAAGTTTTTCTTTTCCCCTCTCTTCAAGGCTGACAGCCTATGTTGCCAAGGTGTTTGCCATGGCCAACAATCTGGTGGCCGTTCCAGAAAATGTCATCTGTGATGCGGTCAAATTTCTTATTCTCAATGCACAGCAACCTGATGGCATATTTAGAGAAGTTGGAAAAATGATTCATGGAGAGATGATTGTGCGTGCACCAATGTTTTTTTTCAAGTTAATTAAAATAAGATCAATTACATGCCACTGACTACCATCTTCTATGAATTGAAACATATTTTGTGTGCATGTGTAGGGTGATGTGCGTGGTGGAGATTCAGACGCCTCAATGACGGCCTTCTGTCTCATTGCCATGCAGGAGTCACGCACACTTTGTGCTAACACTGTTAATGTGAGTACCTCACTTCCAAACCCTTCTTATTTCTTCATTTACTGACACTACACTAGTGCTCTCTAAAGCACTTAACCACTATGAAAACTCCACCATTTGCTAAGCCTCATCCGTATTAGCCGTTCTATCTTGGCATGGCACATAATGCAGTTTACCATCACAGCTGGGGTTGAGTATTCACAATTCTTACATTTTTTTTCAAACAATGGGCTCTTCATCTTAGACAAAGTTAGAAAAAAGCCAACTAGAATTTATAGCCACCAGTTGTAATCATATTTAGTCAAAAGCAGCAATCTTATTAAAGTAACATACATTAAGCTCCATGACTTGTATTATTAGTCAAATTATATCCTTATTTGATTAAGGGAAGGGCAGTAAGCTAGTCAGCACACATGCTATCAATCACACTACAAACATTTCACTGGCATCTCAGTGACACATGTACAGTGGTCCCTCGTTTATCGCGGGGTTTGTTCCAAAAATAGCCCACAATAGGTGAAATTCGCAAAGTAGGATTTTTACAATTATTGTATGTTTTAAGGTGTAAAACCCCTCACCAGACACTTTATACACTTTTCTCAGACAGACATGAATGTTTTCTCACATTTCTCCCTTGTTTAAACACCCTCAAAGTTCAAACCTTCATAGATTTATAGGATGTAAATATGGCGAGCTGAACAAATTCTGCACTGTACAGGAGACACGGCACAGAGGAGACTGATTGACAATGATCTACTGTCCTTTAACCAATCAGGACGCAGAACACAACGCTAATATGATACGCTGTAAAAAAAAAAAAAGTATGCAAAATTGCACTAAAAAAAATCTGCGAAACAGCAAGGCTGCGAAAGGTGAACCGCAATATAGCGAGGGAACACTGTAATCTCATGAGACTTTTTATTTGGTGGTCACATGATTGCTGTAGTGCTGAAGTGTGACTACATTTCTGAATAGCAATTTGAAATATGTGGATTCAACGTAGCTGACCCATTTAAAGCCTTTAACGTTTGTACTGAAAACCCTGCTTTACATGTTTCCTTTTATTGTTCTTTTTTCCTTCCTTTCTCTTCCTTCTGTCCAGAGTCTGCCAGGCAGTATAGACAAAGCAGTGGCCTTCCTGGAGAGGCGTCTGCCCAGCCTCACCAACCCATATGCTGTGGCAATGACATCATATGCTCTGGCCAATGAAAACAAACTGAACCTGGAGATCCTCTACAACTTTGTTTCCCCAGGTGTCCGTAATCTTCTACTAAAATTCAGAACTAGGGTGTATAGATTCATAAATGTTACACTGCAATGAATAATTACCATCATATATTTATTAGTCAGGCTCTCTGCGTTTGTGGACCAAATGACCTTACAAAGAAAAAAAAGATTCGTTAAAAACTTAAAAGTGAACATATTCTACTCTTTTTTCTTTTGTATTTCAGAATTTTCCCACTGGCCAGTACCTAAGGGACGTGTTTATACACTGGAGGCCACAGCTTACGCTCTTCTTGCTCTGGTCAAAAGCAAGGTGAGCATGTCCCAGCTGGGTGTTTCACCAGAGTTTCAGTCTTTAGAAAACACACAACACAGTTATCAGTCATGCTACTACACTGATGGGAAAGAGAGATTTTGTAAAAAAAATTCAGTAAAATATGTGTCTTGTAAACGTCGCTGACTCAAAATGTTGTGGTTTTATAATTAGGTAAATTCCCATGCTTTTCAGAGCACACTATGACTGTATTGTACATACAGACATTTGAAGCCTTGGTAACCAAAGTTACCATGACTTAGACTGAGAACTGGAGTTTATCAATACAAAGGACTGAGCCTGCACGGCAGAGTCACAAAAAAACACAAATTTGACAAAAACAGAAACAGACATGATGTTATTTGTGGATTATTGTTTGTATCAGGCAATTTAAACGTTTTATTGTGCCATAAATACAACTGTAAATGTTAGTATGTCTCTCTATTTTCATTAGAGCGATTAGAACAAAACTACAGGAAGTTTCAGCCTTTTTCTTGTCTTCTATTACTACAGAACTTTGAAAAAGCTAGACCTGTTGTCAGATGGTTCAACCAACAGCGGAAGGTGGGCGGAGGTTATGGATCAACTCAGGTAACACAAGCTCATCTCCCCTTTTATCTTTTTTAAATTCCTTAGAGTTTTACATTTTTTAAATTAATTTAAATGTTTTTTTCTCTCCAGGCGACTATAATAGTTTACCAGTCTGTGGCTGAGTACTGGTCGAGTGCTAAAGAACCAGAGTATGATCTGAATGTGGACATCTTGCTGCCAGGCCGGTCGAAGCCTGATAAGTACAAGTTCAACAATAATAACCACTATACAACGAGGACATCTAAAGTGAGAACACAGAAGCAGTGGCTCAATCAATCAATCAATAAATAAATAAATAATCTGCTGATCCCTGTGTGTGTGTGCATATTTAATTCCCACAGATCAATGATATAAATCAGAATGTGACGGTGACGGCTACAGGCACAGGAGAAGCAACAGTGACCGTAAGTAAAACTGACTTCTGTACTGAGTTTTACTATATATTGTTTATTGATGAGTTCTCAAGGACATTTATCTTACCTTGTATGGGCTATTTTTAAGAGGGATGCCCATTAACTTACCCCATATAAAGATGCACTTTTCTTTTCTCTGTTTGACAGATGGTATCACTCTATTACGCCCTGCCTAAACAACAGGAGAGTGACTGTCAGAGGTTTAATATGTCAGTAAAGCTCCTCGAAGGTAATCTGTCTTTATTTGTTGTAATTTCAAATGTTGGGTTGCTTCCATTTGCCTGTGTTGTACTGTCTGTTCATCCATTTATCAAGTTTATGTTTGTTAAAAAAGATTGTATGCTCATGCAGTGTTCTGTTCCTTCAGACAAAGTCACAGAAGAAGAGAAGACATACAAACTGAAAATAGAGGTTTTGTAAGTACGATGAAGAAAAATATAATAATATATATCAATAAAAGATAGATTTGATTTTATTATTTTTTTGTACAGGTATAAGAACAAGGAGCATGATGCAACCATGTCGATCTTGGATATCGGTTTGCTAACTGGCTTCACTGTTGACACAAACGACCTGGACTTGGTACGAACCTTTACAGACACACACATTCCCACATACAGCGCAAAAGTCAGTGCTTACTGTTTTTATGATTTAGAAAGTGGTCTGATGATGATGATGGTGTGTGTGTGTGTGTGTGTGTGTGTGCGTGTGTGTGCGTGTGTGCGTGTGTGTGTGTAGTTATCCAAAGGGCGTGCCCGAACCATTTCAAGATATGAGATGAACACTGTCCTATCAGAGAGAGGCTCACTCATCATATACCTGGATAAAGTAAGTCATTAGTATTTCCTGCCTCTATATTCTGCTCTCTGTCTTGTTCTTTCTTCATCGATTCCTGTCTCCCTTTTGCTTCACTGCCTTGCACAGGTTTCTCACACACGGCCAGAGGAGATCTCATTTAGGATCCATCAGAGACTGAAAGTTGGTGTCTTGCAACCAGCTGCTGTGTCTGTCTATGAATACTATGACCGTAAGTCTCAACAAAGCAGCTGAACAAGCATTATTATGTTTTCTAAGTATTTTATGTACAGTATTTTTCAAATATCTTCTTTTCCTAATTATAGAAACACATTGTGTAAAATTCTACCATCCAGAGAGGCAGGCTGGAGAGTTACTGCGGCTCTGTAAAAATGAGGAGTGCACTTGTGCTGAAGGTAAACAGTGTGATGTTGAACTGAAAACCTAATCTGGGTTCTGTAAACATCAATTTCTTTCATCTGAAATTCTTGAAGGAACACTTAAACGCAACATGAACATTATGCTTCATAGAGGTAAACATTGATGAATTGTTTGGGGCTTATCATCATCTTGTCTATAAACAGTAAGTGTTATTGTACTTTAATGAAGTTGGGCACTTTAAGGCTTAAGATTTAGATGGAACGAGTTTCAGCCATGCTGCTGACTTTAGGATACTGTGCACAAACATTGTACACTGTAGGGTGTTAAAAGACTAGCAGTCGGAGCTAAAGAATAACTTAGATACAGCTGCACTAACCAATAAACCCATCCACACACACAAATATGCACAAATACCTGCAAATCCATGTGTAGATTTACTTTGTGCCTGTTGTGTTTTTCCAGAGAACTGCAGTATGCAGAAGAAGGAAGAAGTCAGCAATGATCAGCGCACAGCTAAGGCCTGTGAGAGTACACTGACAAACAAAATAGATTTTGGTAAGACAGTGTAAATGGACTGTATTGTTTTTTTTTAGCACTTTTATCTCCAAAAATGTATGTGTATGTATGTGTGAGAGAGTAAGTAAGCAAGGGCACAAGTGAGCCAATAATCTGGTACTTGTCTGTCCACAGTATACAAAGTGAGGCTGGAAGAATTCAAAGATGCAGGATCCACTGACATTTACAACATGTGGGTAGACCTAGTCATCAAAGAAGGTGGGTATTTATTTTTGAACTTCCTAAAATGTGTGACCCTTTGAGGATGATTTTCCTCTTGAAGTGCATTTTTTGTTATTTTTTCCTTTCTGAAATTTAAGTGCCCTTTGCATCTCAATGGTGTTTATAGTCAGACAGAGAAATTTGGGGGGGGGGGGCATTTTGAGGAAAATGTGCTTTTTCCCTTTCTTGCAGAAGGCTGGATGAGAAGATTGATAAGATGTTTGTACACTTATCGTGAAGCTACCACCAGCAAGCAGCTAACTTAACTTACCCCATAACCAGCAAACACTTTGCTAATGGTTACTGGTCCTTGTCGAGATCAAAGTGTAATTAACTCGACACTTTGTTTTTCATATTGATTAAACAAACAAGGTTAGAGGCTGGCCTGAGCTGTTTCCAGTTGTAATGCTAAGCTAAGTTAGCTGACTAGTGTCACTTCACTTTGACTATACAGACAATCTCATCTAAATTTTAAATAGGTGAATTAGAATTAGAATAAGTGCATTTCCCAAAATGCTGAATTATTCCTTTATGAATAATTTGCTGGAATGTTTTCTATTGGACCTTTAGATTGTGCATTTCATCCTGAAGTACCTTTCCTCTCTCATATTTCTCTTGCAGGAAATAATGATGTGGGTCCTGTGGGTAAACTACGCACATTCCTCAGTTATCCACACTGCAGGGAGTCTTTAAATCTAAAAACAGGCAGCAGCTACCTTATCATGGGAACATCCAAAGATATTCACAGAGACGACCAACATGAGACGTAAGTTTGTTACTTGAGTGGATGTGCGTGTGCGTGCTCCCTCCATCTTATTTCCATCCAGGCATTTTAACCGTTTTGCTGCTTTTTAAATTACACTGGCCATTTTTGTACTCTAGTTTATGTGTTATGTTCACATTCCTTTCTTCAGGTTTCAGTATGTGCTTGGTGAGAGAACCTGGATTGAGTACTGGCCCACAAAAGCAGAGTGTCAAGATGAACAACACAGAATCACCTGCTTGGGCATGGAGGAGCTGATCCAGCAGTACACACTCTTTGGATGTCAGCAGTGATGAAACTGGAAATACAAGGCTCTTTTCAAATTATTCTTGAAACACTTACTGCTCTGGGATTACTGGACTGCAAAAGTTTTGATGTTACTCAGCACTGAATAAAATGTAATTGTCTTAATCTCATCGTTTGTGTCTTGTATCAGATGAACTTTTGATTCATGTAGAAAATCAGGTTTGTGATTACTGTCTGCTTACTTCAGTTTCAATAGGTTAAATTTGAAGTAGAAGCAGAAGAAAAATATTATAATGCTGAGATCGGTGGAATGGTATAACCCATATTAAATAATATCTCATATTTAATAAGGTCACCTTGTTCAATATGTTTTTATCATATAACTGGATAAAGAAGCGTAGACATCAGGGAAAGCCCGGGGCAAAACAAATAACACAGTCCCGAATGGGAATAAAGTCTGAATTCTAAATACACTGACCAAATAGAAAATTCCTCATCAAAACAAAAAAACAAGAGCAAAATGTAACAAAAATTGGCAGCTCTACCTTATGGAGCTTCTTGGCACGACATTAAAGTAGCTAACATTAAGAAACAAGTAACTCTTAATAAAAAAATACTTGACTCGAAGTCTAATAGCCCAAATAATTTCTGATCTTAACCTAACAACATACAGATGAGCTACAGTATGAACAGGGCCTGATGGCTCACAAATTGTACCAGCATGGTGGATGCACAAGAGGCTCACCCCATGTGTAAACTGCAAGCACATCAGAAGAATTTTTTATGAACATGTCTAACGAAGTCTGTTGTAATCTCACAGACTCCCCATTGTTTTTTTGAAAAAAATACAACAAAATGAAATTAAAAGCAAGTTGTTGAACATCAGACCTGCAGATAAATAAAACTAGTTTAAAAAAGCAGAAATAAGTGTCAGCCAATCAGCCAGTTTAACTGTTAACTGGAAGACTGTGGACAGTCTTCTGGACAGCTAGATTAGATTAGATTATATTAGATTAGATTCAACTTTATTGTCATTACACATGTATAAATACAGAGTAACGAAATGCAGTTTAGCATCTAATCA
>JBAJHX010000051.1:7785571-7803875 GCA_037176925.1 Amniataba percoides
CAATGAGCTCCTTAGTTTTGCTGGTGTTAAGGAGCAGGTTATTGTCAGCACACCATGTAGCTAAGTGCTCGACCTCTTGTACCATTTTTTGTGTTATGTCCAATCCTCAGTTCAAGATATCACAGTGCCCTTGATATTTAGGAGAAGACTAATCAGTGGGTAGATTTGATTATGGAAGTATTTAGGGGCAATAATTGGCCTCTGTGTTTCATCAGAGTTCAACTGATGATGTTAAAAGGTTTGTGCTTCACAAACTTCACAGTGCTTCACATCTGCTATGTGGCTCTGTAACGTGGCCGGTTATTTGGATTCAGACGGGAGAGATATAACTGTGTATCATCACTCATCATCACAGTGAAATGAGAAGTTATGGTGATGACTGATTTGAATGATCTGACCTGGTGGTAGCATCTACAGTGAGAGCACAACTGGTCCAAAGACTTATCCTTGAAGTATGCCACATGCAGTCTGTGTAGTTGAAGAGTTGAATGAATCATTTGAGACATAAGATTTTTTATTTGATTGAACCACTTTAGAGCTGTGCCATAAATGCCCACCCAAAATTTCATCTATCTATTAGCATAACATGATCAATGGTGTCAAATGCTGCGCTAAGGTCAAGTAGCACCGGCACCGGCACCGGCAGTAGCACTGTCAAGACTCTGCAGTCATTAATGGGTCATTTGTAACTGTTAAAAGAGCTTTTTCAGTCATTATGCTGCTTGCGAAATCCTAATTAAAATGTCTCAAAAATACCTCCAGAAGTTGTTCCTAAACAAATTGTTAGATGTCTTCAAAGTTCAAGTTTGAAGTATGGGGCAATTTTGAGGTTAGTCTAAAACGAGTTAAACTGATGTACCAAGACGTTTTAGCAGCAGCTGTATACAGAATATTTGAACAGAATCCGTGAGACATTCAGAACAAAAGGACCCTTTTTTAACTGAAGCAGATTGGGGCCTATTTCCAAGGATGTTCCAGTGACTTGATGAAGGAACTTTGACAGGCCAGTTTATAGCTAAAAAATAAGAATCTGGCATTGTTGGTAGTTATTAAATATTTTTCTTTTGCCAGACTGCTTAGCCTCCCCAGTAAAGTCTACTCCACAGTGCTGGAAAGATGCTGGTGAGACAGATATCTGGGCTACCTTGCTCAGCCTGTTGCTCTTGCAGCCTGGTTCCGGATAAGTGGGATCAAACAAATGAAATGAACTAAATTGAACTGGATCATTCAAACAGCATGTCGTAGAGGAGTGGACTGTTCCCTGTCTCAGCCTCTTAGCAGCTTGCTGAGGTTTCACAAAGTCACTACACTCAAAACTGTATCATATCTCTAACACTGCTGTGATCATTAAAGGGGCTCTAAATACATTCAGAAAATGCCTATGAACAGTGGACAGCTGTGTCTGTTATATCAACTGCAGTCTGCATCCTGTTGCACATGCATGTGCCAGTACTGACCAAACCGTGACATGTCACACGCAAGACTGAAGTGACTGACTGATATCATGCTGATAGCTTGCCAGCCAGTTTTATCAATCGTTTGTACAGCTTTGATCTAGAAGCTCAGCAGTGTCAGCAGAAATTGATTTACTGAAACGCTAAACATGAAAAAAAATAGACTGAATATTTTTAAAAATATGTTTTTACCAGTATTGAGCTGTGAATCTGTGCTGCTGTATGTACTGGTAATTTGTTGACTCTAGCTCAGTGGACTCCACTTACGAAAGTGGTAAGATCCCAACATAAACTGATTAAGCTGTGATTTAATAGAAATAAATGCATCATAAGTTCATCACAATACTGATTTGTAAAAAGTCATACTTCCTAAAGGACTTTGGAGTTGTGTGTTTGCTCAGAGTACTCAGAATACTCAGTGTTGATTGAACTCACTCAGGTCAGCTTCCCATGTCAAGGTTGATCAACACAGGATTCAGGGTAGACTCAGAGTTTATTGAACCTAGAAACCAGGGCTGTGCCAACTTTTTAGGTCCTCTGTTTAATTTATAGCATGGAATTCAGAATATCTCCGTAGAGAAGATTCAAAACAGATATGTTAGACATGACATAGGTTTTCATAGATGTCTGCACATAATGATCTCTTATGTTCATGAACAGCAGATATTATTCTTGCCCTTTGTGAACTGTCACATATTGTCATGGCAGGTAACTCCATCACATTAGAGAACAATAATGAGAAGAGAAGGGAACCATTGTCTAGTTTTAGGCTGAAATCAAACTGTCTAGATAATATAGGGTAGGGTTAGGGTTAGGGATAAAATGTATATACAAGTCTTAGTACAAAGTGTATCATTGTCGATACAAATTGAAACCTTTCAAGTACCCTAAAGCAGTACTCCCACCCCCACAAGTAAAACCTTTTTCAGTGGGTATGGGAACCTAACCATTGCTTTAACATGGACATGAAACATTGTGAACCTCTCCTTTAACGGAATCAGTCAATAGTGAGGAAAACTAAAGGTACAGGAGGAGGAGAGTAAGTTGATAAAAGCAGGGGCTGCAGAGTGAGAGTCTAAACTGATAGCAGCCATGGGATCAGGTGGGGGGATGTATTGCACCCAGCTGTGGCTGCTGGCCTTTCTGGCCTTTTCTTCTCTGGTTTGGCTGGCTCTTGGATCTCAAGTGTAAGTAGATCTTATCATCACAAGCCCTGAATGCTGGTTAAAAATTAGAGATTAAAAAGGCTAAAACAATATCTGTTCTGCTCCATGATAAATGTCACACTGTGCTGTCATAGCTGTATTTAGTCAAAATGGATTACACTGCTGTTGTATTTTATTATATGTATATATGCATCTTTATTGTATTATATTATATTGTGAATATTCTAAATATGAATGCCAACTGTCATAAACATTGTATGTTAATGTTTTATGTTTTTGACTGCTGTCATAATGCTGAAAGAATTGATGAAAATGCTGTCATATGTTTTCAGATTCATTTCTCACACACATTTACAGCACAGAGGCAAATCTTAATTCTATGTGCTGTACACAATAGAAGCAACAATAGGTCAAAAGATTTTCTGCATTTGAAATCATTTACAGTAACGTATACAAGGTCCTGATTAAATATGAGTACAAGTTAAACTCCAAAGTTCCATTTCGCCTGTTTGTGTCACAGAAATCAAAGTACGGTTATCCTTCAAACAATGCCAGTAAATTGCCTCAACAGCTGTTAGCTGAGTTGCACAATGGTGCATTTCAACAGAGACAGCCAACAAAATCCAGGGCAATGGTGAAATGTGTCATCGATCCAGTGCTGCATCTTGGTCGTGATAGTCAGTAGATTACTGAATACTAAGTATGTATGTAAGTCCATGCAAGAGCTCAAGATCCTCATTCTGTCCTTTAACAAATCAAATTATAATTAATGTATTCACCCCACACTTACATTATTTTCAGTAGCCATATGATGGCATGGCTAATAATGGTTTGTCAGCTTAGGATACAGATGAATGTGTGAATGTACTTTCAGTCTTGGTTTAGTGTGTGTTATATTTACTTCAAACATAAAAATATATAAAATTAAAACTTATATATAAAACTAAAGTTAAAATTTTGTGTTTGCCAGGATAACCCAGTTTGTTCATAAGTCTGAGTAACATCTGAGTTTTCTCTGTACAAGCAGGACTATGTCATTTATCTCTCTCTCTCTCTTCAGGGAGGTGCTGTCTGCCCCCAACTTGTTGCGAGTAGGAACAACAGAAAATATCTTTGTGGAAGTTCAAGATTGCAAACAATGCAGTGACATCCCTGTTCAAATCCGTGTGAAGAACCATCCATCTAAAACCAAAACGCTAGCATCCACAACTGTGACCCTTACTGAGGCCAAAAAATACCAGGACTTTGGAGAAATCACGGTAATGTAGTGTCAAACACAGTGGACTAAACTATTAATAATTTCAATTGTTTTTTAATTTTGACTTCTATCTTCATAATAGCAAGCTGCAGTAAAGACAGAAAAATGGGGGCAACAGATAAGATAAGATAACCATTATAAGTCCCACAGGGGGAAGTTTACAGTGCAGGTAGTCACTTTTAATTTTGGATTGTGATATAGATTGATGACAGTGTAAAAATGATTTATATTTAGTACTTATTATTACTAATACATAAATACATATTATTATTAGTCCTGTTTTACGTTGCTGCGGAACAAAACAATAGACTGAAAAAAGAAATAATTGTGTTTCTGACAGCTACAAAATACTGAAGCGTATGTTTTTAAAATGATACAATTCAGTAATGTAGTTATCAGGTCCAATATATATTCCATCTGATGGTAAAAAAACTGATTTTAGAGAAGCGCTTCACAGAAGAGCACTGCCTTTCATCAGATATCAATAATAAATACAGCTGCAAGTAGCAGTGACAGGGAGCCAAGCAGACTGCGAGTATTTGATGCGACCACTATGGGCACTTGATAACACAGCAAAATGCATGAAGGGCCACCCTGTTGGTAAACAAGATGTGGCCACCTGAGGATTTAAATCCTTTACCTTTGCATTCCCAAAGAAGTTGAATTACTCACTATGACTTGAGGCAACAATATCACGTGCAAATCTGGGGTATTTTTGTTTTTAGGGATCTAAGCAATGGCACTTACTGCTGGAGCCCTTTTGTTTTTGTTCTCATTCTTTTTCTTCTTCTTTATGTTTGTCTTCTTCTGCTGCTTCTGCTTCTTCTTCTCATACTTATTTTTCACTCAAAGTATCTGTGCAGCAGAAACGTGTAATGGGCTACATATCCTACCCACCATGCCAGAATGAAAATGACACCCATTGACCTCAGGGTGGTGCTTCAATCAAGGTTACCTTTTTGCAACAATCTCAAAAACGGCTTGCTCTTGTGTCAAAATCCTTTCATCATTTTCCACAAAACCTTCAGCTGTATGAGATGGCACAAATATTAAAAGCATATATCTCTTAATTGGCTACATGAATTTATATGACATTCAGTCTGCACAATGTAGGTCAAACTGGTTGTGACTTATCTAACTTTTTAGACATGTTCCAAATAAAAAATAATAAAATAAAATCATCCATAATTTCTACAGTGCTGAAATGTTTTTAGCACATGCACTGATGTGTAACTTAATTTTTAACATATATATCCGATTTATATATACGATTCTGAAGTCCATCGCTCTGTGTTTTTCATCTTAACATCCTAAATCAATTAACATCTAAATCTCCCAAAGTCTTCATTAAAATCCCTGCACTGTGTGCTAAACATTTTCTATTTTACCTATATTTGAAACAAATTTCATCAGTATTTCACAATACACCCAAGACCAGCCGAATGGTGTGTAACATGTTCTGGTGGCACAGTGAATAATCAACCCTCTCTAGGAGGACAAAGGTCCAGAGACTGAATCTCCTGGTCCCAAAGTCCTACTTGCCAACAATGTGGCAATTCATGGGTATGCCATGTTTTCAAGTGCTCACTGAAGAACTGAAGAAGCCTCTCAGATGTGAGGAGGAAATTCTTCAAGAACCTTTCTTCTAACTTTGAGTTTGAGTTACAATTACCTGGATAACTGAGAATCTCCAGAAATATAGTGATAATGGTATAACACCTCTTGTATGCTGTGTCTCTTCATACTCAGCTCCCTGTTGGAGACTTCAGTAAGGATACCAGAATAAAGCAGTATGTTCACCTGGAAGCTCAGTTCCCAACCCAACTGCTGGAGAAAGTTGTCTTGGTCTCTTTCCTGTCTGGTTACATCTTCATCCAAACTGACAAAACCCTTTATACTCCTGAAAGCATAGGTGAGTCCAAGACCGCATCACTGCTGAGAAACACAGACCTGCCTTTGTGAAAGAAATGCTTGTCGTAAAACTATGCAATGGCTGAAAAGTGCAGTGTAACAGCATTTTACAAAACACAGCAAAGAAATAACACAATATTATAATATAAAAGTGTTTCACTTTCTGTCTCTTTGGCAGTCAATTACAGGGTGTTTGGACTGAGGCCGAGCATGAAGCCTGTAGAGAGAGATCGACTCCAAACTGATGTTTCAGTTGACATTGAGATTGTGGTATTGCGCTTTTTCTTTCACAACAGAGTAATAAAATCAGGTTATTGTACAGATGACTGGATTGACAGGAAAAACCAACATAATGTGTCTCAGTATGGTGTTAGGCCACTTTGTGCCTCCAGAACAGTTTCAGAGTTCTTTAGCATTGATTGTCCAAGTCTCTGAACTCTACTGGAGATGAACGCCATTCTTCTTAAAGATATTCCCTCATATGGTGAGCTGGATTGAGATCAGATGACTGTGAGGACCACAGCACATGATTCACATCATTTCCCATCTAAATGCAGAAATTCCTTCAGTCATTAGTCCTATTGACACCCAAGCCAGTTGAGTAGTCCTTGCAACTGAAGCCTCCAACAATAAACCTCCTGTCAAAGTCACTTAGCCCTTTCCTCTTGCTATCTTGATATAAAATCTGAATAAACAAGGTATTTTTCATGTCACAGAGTATGATTTGATATTAAGTGCACAATTGTAACATGCAGTGCACATGTGGAAGCATCAACTCATTTATGCAGGTTTTTCCTGTACTTGGCCATCTTCGTTGTTACGACATCCATCCAGCAAAGGATTCATTGTACACATAGCAGGATCTCTCCCTCAGAAGAAATATGTGGGGATTTCAAAAGGAACTTTAATCAGTGAAATGATCAGGCACACCTGACAGCAGCCAGATTTTTTTTTAAGGGCAACATATAGAAATGTCAGTACAACTTTCTTAAAGAAATTTCAGAACTGGTACATAATAGTTGTGTGATAATCTTTATTTAGAACCCCGATGGCATCATTATGGAACCAAATCTCCGCTTGCTAAAATCAGGGATGTACACTGGAACTTACCAAATTGGTGATATTGTGAGGTAAGTTACAATAACACACAGACACACAGAGGATTCAGAATGCCAAAAATGTCATGGTAAAAAAAAAAAGTTCAAAGTGAGCTCATAAAATAGCTGGATTTTTTTCTTTTCTTAGTAGGAATTTATAGTAGGTTGTCCCTTTTATGCCCATCAGCTCTCATTCAGCTTTTGAAGGCTGTTCATCTGTAACTGTACAAGACTTGAAAATGCATGCCTTTGATATCTGAATGGGGACTCTTTGTTACCTTCAGTCACAAGCCAAATGTCATACTTTTTCCTTAATAGTTTACACCTTTCTTTGACTTTACTGAAATATGTGTCTGTGTGTAGTTTCGGAGTATGGAAGATTGTGGCCAGGTTCCACAGTAACCCACAGCAGAGCTTTACTGCAGAGTTTGAGGTCAAAGAATATGGTGAGACCCTCCTTACCTGGCTGACTGACTAATTAACTTATTTAAAACATGTACATGTAAAACATTCACTTGTCCTGTCTGGACACAAAATAAAATGTTTTTCAAATTTTCAGTGCTGCCCAGTTTTGAGGTGAAACTGACGCCTGCCACGCCCTTCTTCTATGTGGACAGTAAAGAGCTCACAGTCAACATCAAAGCTACGTGTGTGAAGATTTTTGTTTTGTGGTTCTACTAACCAGATTTCAGTGGAAGATTGTTATTTCAAATCACATTTTTTTGTTGCTATATTTGGACCACTTTGATTTTGATTGCTCCATCTTTTCATGATTGTGAGGTTAATATCTTATTTGTGATTTTAGTTATTTGTTTGGCGAAAGTGTAGCTGGGACAGCCCTTGTCGTATTTGGGGTTATGGCAGAAGGTCAGAAGAAGAGCTTTCCCAACTCTTTTCAGGAAGTGCCGGTAAGTGTTTATACATATATCTGTCATCTGATTGCTCAGTCTATATGTCTGACTTTTATCCTTTATTCTTTTACAAACACAAAGTTAAAAAGAATACCTGTACACACGCTAGTCTTGTTTTACAGTTTGACTTCATTTTACTTTGAAGACTGGTTGGGAACTTACTGTTTTCCACATTATTGCAGTTACGATATATCAATTAAATTGTTAGATTCACATCTACAAATACAACAATACATTACATTTAAAAAGACTCACCAACTGATCACAGATTGTATTTCAAAATTCATATTGATATTATGTCACATTAGATTGTGGAAGGTCAAGGGGCGGTCGCATTGCGGAGAGACCAAATCACATCGACCTTCCCAAACATTAATGAGCTGGTGGGGAGTTCAATATATGTAGCTGTCAGTGTGCTGACAGACGACGGTAAGTGAGAGAGACTTTGTGTGTGTGTGTGTGTGTGTGTGTGAGTGTGTGTTTGTGCACATCAGATGTGTTTGAGTGACTCAGCTCTGTCCAGATAACAATATTATTATTACCATTACCATTATGGCCTCTGTGTATGTGTATGTGCGTATATGTCACAAACAGGTGGTGAAATGGTGCCTGCAGAGTCAAGAGGTATCCACATCGTCACATCACCTTACACCATTAACTTCAAGAGAACACCCAGATACTTCAAGCCAGGAATGTCCTTTGATGTCGAGGTAAAGTACTTATTTAAATTTGCCTTTTGTATAAACGAGTTAATAACACATTTCTTAGACACAAAAGCGACTGCATTCTCAGAAATAGGCTTTCATAAATGCAGTTTGCATCATTTCCAAACTGATATTAGATTTGCTCATGTTTGAATAGGACAAATTTAAGTAGTTCACTTCTCATTGTTTAGCTGTTTGTGCTTCTAATGGCAGGTTGAAGTTGTGCATCCTGATGGCACTCCTGCCGAACGTGTTCCAGTAGTGTTGACTGGAGATGAGAAGCAGATTCTCACCAAGGCCAATGGCGTGGCAAGGTTCTCCATCAATTCTGAACCCGTTGATGCCCTGAATATTACAGTATGTCATTGGCACTGCTTGATTTTCATTTGAACTTTTGCATCAGACCATTTTTTGGCAGCTGAACACTAACTGGTATGTAAAAACATGGATATAGTATAGCAGATGAAAATATTACAGTAATTATTTGTCATTATCTCTTCTCATTATTTGATGTCATTATTTTTTTGGCACCAAAGTGTCAGGGTGTTCATAGTGTGGCAGAGATGAGCACTCAGGTGTCTGTAGTCAAGACATCTCTTTGCACCTGGGCACACACATGATAAAAAATGCTTTACAGCAAGGATAATGTTGTGAAAAGGTATTTGTTAACCCAACCTATGATCGTTGCCTAAGATATGTGGTTACCTAACCAAACTCTACTACAACAAACTCTAACAAACTAAAATCAAAAAAGCAAAAAGGGGTTAATGGGGCCTGTTGTAAATTGCCTAGCTTCGGTCTGACTATTCACATCCATTTGCAAATACTGTTATATCATTGTCTTGGCAAATTTCCCTTGTACACCATGTAAAACAGAACGCTCTGCTATGATAAGGTATTGCTATCTTTATGTAACTTGTGTGTATACTTAATTGTGTGCATTTAACTGTAGGCAAGGACCTGTGCTCCTGATATCCCAAGTGAAAGACAAGCATCAGCCACCTTGACAGTTCTCCCATATAAGACTCAGGGGGACAATTACATCCACATAGGTGAGGAGAATCTTGAAATGGCACCATTTGGTAAAGTTAATGGTGATGGCTTGGCAATGGTGACTAACTACCATGTATAAAAAAGCCTAAATATCCAATACTAAATCTAATTACAGGTGTTAACACAGCTGAAGTAACATTAGGGGAAGACCTGAAAGTCAGCTTTAGTCTCAAAAAGGAGGATGATGCAAATGACATTACATACCTGGTGAGAGATGTTAAGCACTTGTACGTGTGTGTTTGTGCACATGCATGAGCTTTTGTGTTTTGTGTGTTTTGTGTTTTGTGTTTTGCTTTCAACAGTCTGTGTGTACACTTTTAAGTACTGATGTGAAAATCTGTCTCCCCAGATCTTGAGCAGAGGTCAGCTGGTGAAATATGGTAGACAAAGGATAGCACATCAAGTACTGTTTTCCGTCATGCTTTCCATTACCAAAGACATGCTGCCATCCTTCCGCATCATAGCGTACTACCATACAGAAAGTAATGTATTTGTATCGGACTCTGTTTGGGTCGATGTAACGGACTCCTGCATGGGCTCGGTGAGACACTTAACGTTTATGTATGAGTTTAATTAAGTGGACGAAAGACACCTATGCCCAAACTGAAAAAGCTGAAGACACCAATCAATTCATTTTATGTAACTGTTTTAACTAAAACAAATAAGTTCTTCCCTCCTCCTTTAGTTGACACTGGAACCAATAGTAAGTGGTGGAACCTATGAGCCTCGTAAATCGTTTGGTCTACGGGTAACTGGAGACCCAGGGGCCACAGTCGGACTAGTGGCTGTTGACAAAGCCGTCTATGCCCTAAACAACAAGCACCGCCTTACTCAGAAAAAGGTCATATCTTTTTTCCTTTCTGTCATACTTTTTTTTAAAGAATGTTCATTTAAAATCACAGTATGTTTACTGAAAATGTAAAAAAACACAAAGACTCCTCATTGATATAAACACCCCAAACATTTGCTCCAGTCATTTTTACAAATCATGACAAAACACAAACATACACTTGCACATTTGCACACAAGCTCTCTTGCATAACTCTTCTATTGTGTCCATTGTGGTTGTATTTTTGTGTGTGAATGACTTCTGCTTTGCTCAGGTGTGGGACACCGTAGAGAAACAAGACACAGGCTGCACACCAGGTGGAGGAAAGGACGTTATGGGTGTGTTCTACGATGCTGGACTGTTGTTTGAGACCAGCATTGCCTCTGGAACTCCCCATCGACCAGGTGATACTATTTTACTCTCCACTTTAACTCTTTGCTATATTTTAATACGTTGTACAACCTTATATTGACATGTTTTGAGTGTCAATATAAGGTTGTGTCTATGAAACTCGTCAGCTAGATTTAATACAAAATGGTTTATCAATCTACTTTCACTTATACCAAAATTAATTTTGGTATAATTTTGGTTGAGAGGAAAAAAAATAGTATTTTAAAATTTAGACAGAAAGGAATTTATTCAAAATCTAAACATATCAAATTAGCTTTATTTTGGTAGCACTTTGCACACAATACTGTTGATCCAAAGTTTGTGTCAATCTTTGTAGCATCTGAAAGATGTTTTGAGGAGATACAGATGTTAACTGAACTTTCAACTTTTATTTGTGATTATTAAGTGATTACCTTCCGACTTTACCACAGGTTCCAGTGAGACAAGCTTCAGATACATATCAGTGAATGTACTGAATTAAGCTCTGCTGCACATATAGATGATTTTATTATATTTTAAAGTCCGGAAATGGAAATGTCTTGAAATACCCTGTAATAAGCTACATCAACTTTAATTATAATGACCAAACTTGCATCAACTGAGTCATGACATTTGGCTGTGCAAAACAAATTTCTTACAAATCTGTTCAGCTCGTATGATGTATGGATACAAACTTCATTTGTAAAAACAAACAAACAAACCCCTCAAGGTTAAGCACAGTGCATTGTAATCCATGAGCTTGGTGAAGAACTCTGAACGTGTGTTAAATTTCAGGTTGATATCTCAAAGTCCATCCATCCATCCATTTTCTAACCCGCTGCATCCTCTACTCAGGGTCACGGGGATATCTCAAAGTCTTCATGTATATATAAGTTTTTAAAATAACCTATTTTCATAAAAAGCAAAATCTGCAGAGTTAAAGTACATGTAAAACATTCACTTGTCAAAATCCACAGATAATTCCAACAAAGTTCTGGGACAATAGGCCAAATCTGCAAAAAGATGTTTTTGAGAAAATTGAGAAAAGTCACAAAATTTGGCATTTTTCAGGCAGAAGACCATTGAAGCTAAGATGTAGATGAATTGAGAGACTAGAAGGATTAAAGAATTTATTACGGCACCACTTTGAGATCATTTTATGTGCCTGAGTAGTGGGTGATTTTTAAAGGTGCATGGTTGAGCAAATTTTCAAATTTTCAAATGTATTTATTTAAAGCCCAAAATCCCAAACATTGTTTGCCTCAGAGGGCTTTACAATCTGTACAGCGCAGAGTTCATAGTGACAGCACAGACAATTCAGAGGACAATATCATTTTAGTTAAGCTCAGGGCCGCAGGTTGCAGAGTCTGGGTGAGGCGCATCAGGGATTCCACAAAAAACGCTGAAAAAAAAATCTTCTGGAAATGACGTCTCACCACACGACGTCATTTCCGCTTCTTCCTGTACAGTGTGGCAGATGATGAACAGCCCGGTAGCAGTTGCCATTCTTTTTGCGCTCATGGCATTTATAGATGGTAGAAAGTACCAGGATGACAGGCACAAAAAGGTGAATGCTGTCTGGCTGTTCATTACATGGCGTCCTGTTGTTGCAAGCGTGGAGTGCATGAAATCAGTGTAGCTTAGCCTAGCCCCAACTGACAGCCTCAACGAGGGATGGCTGTGTGGCCCCATCAGAGGTCCATTCCTCTCATGGGCTGCACTAATATTATACTTTCATATCATGGTGGGGGCCACAAAATATTGTCCTTGAGACCGCTGGTCTAAGTGAAGAAGAGCAGGAGGAGCATGTGGCAAATGGAGGTGAAAAAAAATGTCCCCATGATCAGAGCAGAGAAAATTTTCTATTCAAGGATTCAAGAATTCAAGGTTCTTTATTGTCATTCAACACATGTAAAAACATGGGCTAGAACGAAATTAGTTACCCTGGTCCCAGTGCAAGCCCAAGTAACAGAAGTAGAAAAAGAATAGTATATAAAAGTATAAAAATAGAATAGTATAATAAGGATCAATAAATAACCTAAGCTAAGTTAAATAAGTAAAGTTAAATAAGATAAAAATAAACAGAAGACGGATCATTACAATGTAAGACTGAAAATTAGGCAAAATGTGCAATATGGACAAAATGTGCAATATGGCAAAATGTGTAATATGGCAAAATGTATATATTGTGCAAAAACTGCATTGCATATCATAGGTTTGGAGATAGAGAGACCTGAGAGCAGAACTAGATCTAGGGTATTCCTTTTAACATAGTTTTAGCCATCCAGCAATTGATGGAGACCAAAAAATTTTATGTGAATTTTAAAAATCACAGTAAATGTGGATGTTAAAGATCTCAGACAATGAAAATGCAAATTCAGAGCAATGTTTAGCAAATATACTGATAATACCTATAGAGATAATGGAGCACAATACAGCAATACAGTCAAATTTGACAGGTAAATGATTTGTTTGATAGCAGGACATTTAAGGCAAGATGCCCTTCTTCGGTGTGCAATCCAGCAATTTCACAATTAATATACACAGGTGAGGTTAATTATAAATGAACACAAACAATGCAACAAGTTCATCCAAGTAGGGAAACCCACAACCCCTCCAGAGTCTCATGATTTAAGATGCCTAAAATGATGAAATCTCCTCATTCATCTTGTTGAAGATGAGAGGAACAAGTAAGTGTGTTAAATACACCTCACTGTGAAGAGGGATTCTGGCCTAAGAGGTAGTTAGGCAGAGGTAGGGTGAACAAGGGTTGCTTTTTTTCATTAAAATGACAACCAACACAAGCAGAGCTGGAAAGTTTTAAACTGCAATGAGATTACTGACCCACCAGGGTTGTGGCAAAATATGAGGTGTAATTGAAATAGTAAAATTCCCCACAGTCAACTGCTGAAATTAGAAAGAGAGAGTGTGTGGGTCATGTTGAGCATAAAGTCAGGCTTCCTGACTGAACTTTCATGGGAATATTATATCATACTGTAAGTAATATATAAGGCGTATTACTTAAGCATAAAAGGTAGTTTTTCTTGTAGCGTAAAGGGACTACAACATGCACAGGCACCAATGCTGCTAAAAATGACAGATTTGTTCCATTTTAAGGATGATTAACTAAAGTTCAGTTTTAAAATTTGTTGTTAAATACACACAACACTTTAGACCACAAATGGCCAGTGTCATTGAAACAACACAACAATGAGCTAACATTACCAGCACCAGGCCTAGAAGAAACCTGGATCAGTAGAAAGGGCAACATGGGCTCGAGAGAACTGTGCAGCCAAGGCATAAATACTGTGGACCGATAGAGAGAAGACCAACATTAGTGTCTTGCTCATGCCGGGGCTTATTTATTTCTGAGCACAACTTCATTCTGTTCTCAGTCACACTGTAACTAAGTTTACAAAATACATGTCAAATTAATACATAAACATTTTACAAATCAATTAACACTGACAATAACTAACATAAAATATTAAACATGTGTGAGAGTGAAGTAAGTGCACATAAATTCAACATATATTCCAGTTACACTAAAACTCAATCGCTACACTACTATAAGATATACAAAACCTTTAGACACATATTTCACATTCCATTCCCTCACACACTTGCACACAGAAATATGTGGCAACCGTAAGAGTAAAACTAGTTTAGACATGTTATCTCTCATGGCTTCACTTAACACTGGATTACCATGGCTACCATGCTGCATGCAAATGAGTTTTTTCAGTACCTGTGGACCAATAGAGAGAAAACTAGCCCTAACGTTAATGTCTTGCTCATGCCAGAGCTTATTTACTTGCGTACATGAGCGGTGCCTCTAGCTTTAGGCTCTCTAAAAGATCAAGAGTAGAACTACAGCACCATCTCCTGACATAAAAATGTATGGCCTTAATGTGAAATCTGTATAAAGAAAAGATTAGAATAGTTCAGTAATCGACCCAGAAAAATGGGGGGTGCTTGTTAAAATAAAAACTTGTGGCATATCCAACCTATTACACTGATGTCATCAACATTACTGTGTTTACAGTGTCCAACTACTTCTCTCGTATTTAAGCAGTAGTGCATCAAAAATTAGATTTCAAAAAATAATTTGAGATCAAAAACTAGATTTCTACTTC
This sequence comes from Amniataba percoides, assembly GCA_037176925.1. Classification (NCBI taxonomy): domain Eukaryota; kingdom Metazoa; phylum Chordata; class Actinopteri; order Centrarchiformes; family Terapontidae; genus Amniataba; species Amniataba percoides. Next base: position 7,800,460 of record JBAJHX010000051.1, read on the forward strand.
CTCAGTTGTGTTTGTCTGTTTTGTATTGCCAGACTTGAAGTGTCCTGACCCCAGCAGGAGGAAGCGATCCAGCAGTCTACGAGATGTCAGAACTACCTTGGGTAGGAATCGTTTCTCAAATTACGCAACACATATCCAGTGAATTTATGCATGGCAAGTCAGTGTCTCTGAAAATGTATGAAGGATATCTGACTTTTAAAATATATGGGTATGTATGCATGCTATGTTTGCAGGAAACAATAGATAATTATTGAAGGAACAAGGTTACATGAGTTTTAGTCACTGTGTAGCGGAGACAGAAGTTCACAGCAAGCCTGTAGAATTCTCACTGACCAGAGATAGTTTCTGGCCAAGTGCATATTTTAGGTTACAGGAAACCACAGGTAAAAAAGGTGAGGGCTGGCTACACTGATTATCAAAGAGAATGGAACAGTCCATCACGTGTACTCGTCAAGGGGGACGTGTGTTTGAAGGGTGAAACGACTCCTCTGAGAGACTCCTCACAAGGAGATTCATGCTTCTCCCTACAGTATACAGTCATCTGTACAGAAAATGTAAATGACATTTGTTTAACATAGTCATGTTAAACAGTTGTGCTACAGGGGTCCTAATCAGAAACACTAAATTGCTACAGGAAACTAGGGAAACACACTGACAGTCAAGCTGGTCTATTCTAAATATGCAACTGACTATGTGATCAGGGAGAAATCTTAATTATTAACAAATTTTTGGGAATAGAAATATTCTGTTTCCACACAGTTAATATTGAGATGTTACATGGTAAGTTCACCTAATTTAAAAATATTAACAGCAAAAAAAATTCTAAATGAAGACAGCTCTTACTGTGTTGCAGCACTACAGCCAGACAACAGGACTACAACATTAAAAAAAAGTACTTAAAACATATATGTACATCTACGCTGAAAACAATTTACCGTCCATTTGTACATCCTTATTTTTCATTTATGTATCATCTTCTAGCATCTGTCACAATCATCTTTCTTTTTAGTAAGTCGATATGAAGACAAAGTTCAACGTGAGTGCTGTTTGGATGGCATGAAGGACACGCCCCTCTCATACACCTGTGAGAGACGCTCAGAGTACATTGTGGATGGTACAGCTTGTATCGAGGCCTTCCTGCACTGCTGCAAGGTGATGGAAAGCCAGCAAGCTGGGAGGAAGCTAAACAGCCTCATACTAGCACGCAGTAAGAAACTGGAACAAGTGATAGAAGGAAGCCCTTAGTGATTACCATACATGGTCGTTATTACATTGGTAAATACAAATCAATCACTGACTTCCAGTAAAAAACTGTACCCTTTGCCATGACTCTTTAGGCGAAGAGGAAGACAACGACATGGAAAGCATCGATATTGTTAGTCGTACCAAGTTCCCTGAAAGTTGGATGTGGCAAAACATCATACTGAATTCTTGCCCTAGTGATGAACCTAACTGGTGAGGCAGCAGAAATAGGCACAAAAAATCAACAATACTTACTGACAATACTGACAATACTTTTGTTTCAGTGACACTGTGTCATGGGAGAAAAAGCAACCTTTACCAGACTCAATCACAACCTGGCAGTTCACTGGAATCAGTCTGTCAAGAACTCATGGTGAGGACTTTGTTACTCCGCATGACTTGACCTTTACTTTCTTTTTCTGTACATTAAGTGTTATTGCAAACTGCAATGTTTACAGTTTGATTTGAGTCTTTGATGTCAGGCAATATCAGAATACAAAGGCCTTCATACAATATGCCGATACTGTTCTGCTCTTTCAGGATTTAGTTAATTGAGGAGGATTCTTGTTTTAATCGTTTTTGTTTCTCCACCTCACCTGTACCCCCATCATAATTTGTTCATCTTTCTTTTTCTTTCCTTTTAATTCATGCTGTAGATCTCCCACTCAACTCTAATTTGTTACAGAACTGTCATGGCATACCCCTTTACACCTGATAACACCTTACGCATGGGAGGCAAACTGGAGGGAGTCTACTATTGCCTACTTTAACTTGAGCATATACCATTTCAGTTGCAAATGTACACTGCAACAACATAAAATGTTTACTACCAAAAAACAGGCAATCACCCTTCAAAATGCCCTGGCGACCCTTTAAATCAATAAGACATTTTTTATCCCCGTAAAAGTCAGTTATGGTACAATGTTGTTGGCCTGCACGTTGGAGCCCATTTGAATCCTCATGAATCCTCAAGTATTTTCTCAGAAGTCACTGACTGTTGGGAATTCAGAAAAGGTTAGCAGCAGTTTCCTTAAACTCAGTTTAGTAGAGACACGGGAGATGAGATGGAGAAACCAGTCCTGCAGACAGATCCAAGTCCCCCAGCAGGTTTCCTGGAGATGCTTCTACAGACACAACCATACCAGACAGCAGGCCAGCATGTAGGCCTGAGACACATCAGAAACTTGGCGCAAATATGTCTCCCACACATTGTGAAGGCTGTGAAGTCACAGTCTCCTTCTTTTCCCAGCTACGAGGACGAGGATAACTAGCACTAGCACACAACAGAAAATGCCATCGCCAAAGTTTGATATTTAATTTGCATCTGAAAAAGGTCCAACACGGCTCTCTCTTACATTTTGTACCAGGTAACACACAGATAAAACCTCTGGTTTTAAGTTTTAGTAACAAAGGTAAATTTAAACAGTTTCAATTGCTTTACAACTAGCTCTTTGTTGTAAGTTGTTAGTGTTAAGTCGTTATTCTTTTCCTTGTTTCTCCCATTAATAGCCTGAGCCTCCTCTCTCTTATTTTTAGTGCCATCCCCTCAAAATCCAGTAGATAACTGACATAATCTCTGACTGGCAGTGATTGGATGCTAACACAGACACCTGGTTATCCAAACAAACAGAGGAAATCATGAGACATTCAGAGACTATTAAGAACCCAGGACATTTTACCACCTTCCCAAATAAAGTACCAAATGTAAATTTGTTAATGCAAACTTATTACACACCAGCAGTAATTTAACTGACAGTATTTCAAATATACTGCCTATTCTTTAACCAAACACCCATGTTAACCCCACAAACATTTAACTCCCAACATGTAATAACCCGCAAACATAATAAAAATTTGCACCTTTTAACGTAATAATCCCACAAATGTAATAACTTTACAGTACGTTTGTGGGAATGTTATTACAATTTTGGAAGGTGAAGATTTTTACCATCCTACAAATGTAATAAATTCCCACAAACATAATGATTATTATGTTTGTGGGAAATTAAATACAGTGGTCCCTCGTTTATCGTGGGGTTACATTCCAGAAATAGCCTGCAATAGGCGAAATTTTTCGCTTTCGCTTTCGTTTTAAGATGTAAAACCCCTCACCACACACTTTATACACTTTTCTCAGACAGGCATTAATATTTTCTTGCATTTCTCTCTTGTTT
>JBAJHX010000051.1:7807829-7836624 GCA_037176925.1 Amniataba percoides
CACATGACACATGAAAACTTAAAGACAAATCAAAACAGGACAGACATGAAAACCACACACAGGACAGATCATGACAACATGCTGGGCAGATATGACAGAAATAAGTGAAGGACCAAAAGTTTTAGAGTAAGCGGTGCTCATATTAAAATACATTTTCTGCACAACACACAGTGATTGATCTGTAGCACCATATGAGGCTGAATGGAAATGTGACAGTGATAGTCAATTAAGTTGTAACCAGCACTCACTGATCACAGGAGTGGAGGTGGGTGAGCAGGCAGGTGGCACAATTCTGGATATGCTGGAGTTTAGTTTGGATCTTGGATGATGTACCCTTAATGATGCTGCTGCATAAGTCAATTTTGATTGTGATGAAGTCGTGGATTCTCAACTTGGACCAGTGTGTTGGCCTTACAATCTTGCTTGGAGGGTGGAGGTCAGCCTGTTATGGTACTGGCCAGCGAAGAGCCTAGTTGGGCTGACTACAATGAAACAGTTAGATCCCAACAGGTCAATCAAATGTGCTCATATATATTCACCATGCTTTACATATATAAACTGTCAACTATATGAGCACTTTCCCAAACTTGTGGCCTAACTGATTGCTCCGTAATCTAGTTCACCAATTTGTAATGGGTTGAAACATACTTCCTTTAAAGACATATAATCATTTTTTTGCTGTCATTGCTATGATATCATTTCTCTTTAATGTAGCTGTGTCTGTGGCAAGGGCAATTCTGTTATTCCTTCCTTTCGACCACCAGGAAACTTCTCGGTCCTCCTAGTGTATGCAAGTTGACACACTTCAGTTCTTGTTCTCTCTTGGTGTTTCACATTATATATTATTCTAATTTTACAAAACAAAACAAAAAATTATTTGCCTCATTTGCAAGTAGCACTGGTTCCTCTAGTTCCAATAATTACTTGTACTGTCTCCAAAAACTGAATCGATCATTTTGGTCTTTATGTTTTAACTGGGTATGTGTGTTTTGATGACGGTTTTGGAGAGCTCTGTCTAACAGATCAGTGAGGTTAGGTCAGGTGACACATTGGGTTGAGAAATAGTTATTACAGAGGACTCTGGTCTTCTTCATATCATTCACATAATCTTCAATGTCACTGGGTCATTCAGTAACATCATGTGTGCCAGAAAAGATATTTGTCTTTTTCTGTCAATGTTAAAGTGTCAATTCTCTTGTTCCATATCTCCATCTTTACCCATTTCGAGGTGCATGTGGAACTACTTGAGGTGGAGCATCTGTGCAGTGCAGCTTTTAAGCGTGGGAAATATCATCAGGAGGTTCAAGTTGGGCCTGAAACTACACGATCTGTGCCCTTCATCATTATTCCTATGAAGGAAGGAAAATACAAAATTCAGGTCAAAGCAGCTGTTAAGAACTCAATGCTCACTGATGGAATCTGGAAGATGCTGCAAGTGGTGGTGAGAGAAACTAAAGACTTATTCTCCTATGGCAGTAAAATATTAGAGCTGAAATAAAACTCTATTCAGTTTAAACTTAACATTTCTGTGAGAGACCTTCATGTGAGCTGAAACCACACCAGACTCATCTTTTGGTGAGAAGTTGTATTTGAGGACATTTTTTTTAATGCTAATTTTTTCTATACATCAAGATTTTCAAATCACACTGGAAATAAGACAAAGAAATACACTGTGAAATACTGAAATGCATTTTAACATGCAAGCCCAAATGTATTTGTATGTATATGTATTTACCCAAAATAGCGGTTATTCCTCGTGTGTTTTTCCAGCCTGAAGGCGTACTGATAAAATCTCAACAGATTATAACAATAGACCCTGCTAAGAAAGGCGTGGGTAAGTTAAAGTACCCAAGTAATTGTAATAATTTTAATGTAATGTATTTTCTTATGTCCTATTCTGCTAATTTACTGTCTCTTTCTTTAGGTGGTAAACAAAGTGAAGTTATCAATAGTAAAATACTTCAAAAAGATTTGGCTCCAAACACACCTGTGAGCACAATAATCTCTGTGACAGGTGAGAATAAGGGACATATTTTCCAGAACCTGCTAAAATCGTAAACATTATTTTTTGGTGGAGATTAGATTGTGTGCTTTCACAATGTCAATATAACAGATGATCACATTTCAGAACACTAATCTGAAACTCCAGGGAATAGAGACATCACTGAAAATACTGTTAGTGATTGTTCATATTCATATTGTTCGTATTAGGATGACAGCTATTTAACGGCCATTACTAAAGCGTATTGTCACGTTTTGTGTGTGGCACTGTAGGTTTGGACCCAAAATGCAAACAAGATGGATGTTGAGTACATCTCTAGTTGAACTCTTTATTTCTTATGGAAAACTGCGGCCAGATACAAGACAGGCAGGAAAACAAGTAGGCAGGTTCAGACGGGCAGACATGGACGAGACAAACAGGCATATGAGAGGAAAAAGATGGGAACAACCTCGGAAGATGATGTTATCAGTTTGTGCTCCAACTGAGTTTGCACTGACATGAAAATGGGGCCCATGAAGATAGATTTGCCCATAAGATGTGAACAATTGCTTGATAAGTTTTATTTTGCATTAATTGGCATTGTTGCATCAGATGTCTTTACCTTTTGCTGGTTGTGGGGATCTTTTTCTGTTTCCACACAGGAAGAGAGCAAATAGGTGCACTACTGGAGAATGTCATTAGTGGGAACTCTATGGACACTCTGATCAGGCAGCCCTTAGGCTCTGGAGAGGATAACATGATGATCATGACCCTGCCTGTCATTGCAACCATTTATTTAGACACGACTAACCAGTGGGAAACTGTGGGCTTTGAGAAACGTAACAAAGCCCTCCAGCACATCAAAGCAGGTAAGTTCATACATGCATATACAGTTGTTTGGACAGGTACTAAAAATTTTGTTTAAGTGAGGGGCTTGCTTTGCCAGGGCTCCTCAAACTGGCATCAAATAGAAAAGTGAACTGAATGAAATTATCACAGTTGTGTATTTTGTTTGTGTCCAGGCTACATGAATGAGCTTCTCTACCGTAAAAATGATGGGTCTTTTGCGGTGTGGTTAATGCAACGAAGTAGCACCTGGTGAGGCACCCAAACATTTATGATCTCGTACATATAAGTAATTTAATAGGTAGAATATTTGTATAATATGTACTTTGCAAATAAATATCCTCCTCCCCTCTCCTATCTAAGGCTGACAGCTTATGTTGCAAAGGTGTTTGCCATGGCCAAGAATCTGGTTGAAATGCAAGGAAACATCATCTGTGACGCCATCACGTTTCTGATTCTCAGAACACAGCAACCCGATGGTTTGTTTAGAGAAGTTGGAAAGATTTTCCAGACAGATATGATGGTACATGTGCTGATTTCACTAACAGCAGTTCATTAACCTGGTGCTAAACAAAAGCAATAAAAAAACACCTTTCCGTATGTGTCTGTGCATGTGTAGGGTGATGTGCTCGGCACAGATTCAGAAGCCTCCATGACGGCCTTCTGCCTCATTGCCATGCAGGAGTCACGCACACTTTGCGATGATGTTAATGTGAGTACCTCACTTTGTTTCACTCTCTACTGATTTCTGCCTGTTGCTTTTGAATAAACTATCTAACTGATGGTTCACAAAGGCTTTATCTGTAACACTGTAGCTCCAAAGACATGCCATGTACACAAACATGAGGGTTTCTGCCCTTATTAGCAACCTTATTAGACAAAACAAACTTTTCTTTTGGAAGCCACAGCTACTGTTTCTTATTCCCGTATCTCTTTCAAAGTAAAAGAAATTTCAATTGTGGTGCTCAGCTCTTTGAAAAATAACATTTTGGTAACATTTCTTTCCAGAAACAGCATCCATGTCACTCTGGATAATCTATAGACTTCTTCTCTTCAACATTCATAGGTTGTTCCATCCTAAACCATAACATGCTGCTGTTGATGGGTTAGCAGTGATGGTCAGATGGTCAGATCACTTCAGTTTTCTTGACTTTCAGCTACATCAAATCCAGCAAGACGCTTTCTCTGCTCCTGATGTGTGTGTGTGTATGTGTGCGTCCGAATCAGTCTGGGTTTTTTTTTCGAAGGGATTAAAAATAAGTTGTGGCAACAAGTACTTGTTGGGATGGAAAAACAGAAAATGACAGAGTTTCATCATTTGACATAATGTTCTTTTTCATCTTTTCTACATAGTTTAATACATCCCACATAACCCCACTTAGCAATCCTTTCAAGCCAACCACAATTACAATACCATTTTTAAACTACCGTATTTTCCGCACTATAAGGCGCACTGTCAATGAGTGGTCTATTTTCAATCTTTTTTCATATATAAAGTGCACCGGACTATAAGTCGCATTACACACAGTACGTATCACTCCGCGAGGCTCCTGACTCCGGTGGCCGCAATGGTCCAACAATTCATCAAGCAACACAGCTTCGTAGCTTGCCAAAGTTGTACTTAAATAATTTGACAGATTTTTATATGTACCACATAAAATCATTTTGAGGTCAGTAAGCACAACCAGAATTCATACATAAGGCGCACTGAATTATAAAGCACACTGGCGATTTTTGAGAAAGTTTAAGGATTTTAAGTGCACCTTATAGTCAGAAAAATACAGTATTATATATTATATTATAGTTACCTTAAATTGTCCAGAATTATATTGTATTGTTTCCTGTATTGTTGCCTGTAAAACAACAGACTCAGTGGAGTGGACACAGTGTCTGCAGCCAGAATTTCAAACAATTGTCTCTTCCTTCTGTCCAGAGTCTGCCAGGCAGTATAGACAAAGCAGTGGCCTTCCTGGAGAGGCGTCTGCCCAGCCTCACCAACCCATATGCTGTGGCAATGACATCATATGCTCTGGCCAATGAAAACAAACTGAACCAGGAGATCCTCTACAAGTTTGCTTCTCCAGGTTTACAGACAAAATATTTCATGATCAGAAACAACATCTATTTTGTGTTTCCGTTGCATGTGTGCTTTTGTGGTTCATATGATGTTGCAAAGATAGACAGACATGAACATAAATCAAATACAAGAGAGTTAAGACGTGAGTGTTTGTGTGTGTGCGTGTGTGTGTGTTCAGACTTGTCCCACTGGTCAGCACCTAGGGGACATACTTCCACACTGGAGGCCACAGCCTACGCTCTTCTTGCTCTGGTCAAGGCCAAGGTGAGTATGTCCCAGTTATGTGCTTATGAGTGTTTCACCATGCTAATGAAAAAGCATACAACAAAGTAATCCTTATGATTATTTAAAAAGAGTTGAAGGTTGGTGAAAAAAGGCAATTCCCAGACTAGAAAGCTAAAAATAAAATCAAAATCTGCACAATAAAGATACATTTCTTTTCCATATTTCCTTTTTAAATTATCATATTTGTTCTTCTACTATACTGTTCATTACTATAAATTACTGCCTTTGTAATTTGCAGTTTATAATATTATATTTAATTTCTTGTTATCCATCCATCTTCTACCGCTTCTCTGGGACTGGGTCACGGCGGCAGCAGTCTGACCAGAGATGCCTAGACTTCCTACTCTTAATGTAGATTTTCAGGCCAGGCTGTAGAATCAGTCAAGAGGCAGTTGGAGCCTAAGCCTGGTCCTGCCTAAGCCCCTACACCTTACTCTCAAAGTCTTTTCTTCAAAATATTTCTAAGCGTTCAAATCTTCAATACCCTTCAATACAGAGCACAAAGCCCAAGCTGTCCTGCAGGACAACTGAAATCTTACCAACAAAAAAATAAGTTTTTATATAGCAGATTATGGGCGTATCCTGACCAAAGGGCATGCTAGGCCATGCCTTTTTCTCTTCTCTCATTGGCTTTCAGAGTGGTTTCTACCTTTGTCTAAAAATACCTCTTTTTCGTTCTCGCTTCAGGTCAAACAAGACCCATGTATGTCAAACGATCTTCGTTTTTAATGGAGTCTTTGTCCTCTGTTGGCCACTTTTTTAAAAACACATTCCAACTTATTCTCGTTCCTTCGACTAATAACTAATAACTTGCCCGTGGCCACAACTTCTATTTGTAACGTGGCGGTGACCACAATTTTATAAACATCCTTACATTACAGCTGCTCTCTTTTTTCCTTTCTGTGTAGAAGTCCTCAAAGGTTAACTCAGGATAATATGTTGCAGTATAATGTGGCCTCGTACATGGTGGGCTTACAAAAGAAAATACGCATGCAATTTGAAGAAAATAGACACCACACCCTCACCCCAGACACTTCCTCCAGCTCTCCCAGGGGAACTCAGAGGCATTCCCAGGCCAGCCAAGAGACATAGTTTCTCCAATGTGTCCTGGGTCTTCCCTGGGGTCTCCATGATTGGAACACCTCCCTAGGGAGGCATCCAGTGAGCTACCGAAACAGATCCCCGAGCCACCTCAGCTGAGTCCTCTCAGTGCGAAGGAGCAGTGGCTCTACTTCAAGCTCCTCCCAGGTGACTTAGCTTTTCACCCTACTTCTAAGGGAGTGCCCAGCCACCCTGTGGAGGAAACTCATTTTGGCCTCTTGTATCCATGATCTTGTCCTTTCAGTCATTACCCAACGGTCATGACCACTGGTGAGGGTAGGAGCATAGATTGACCTGTAAATCAAGAGTTTCACCTTTTGACTCAGCTCCTTCTTCACCATGACGGTCTGGTATACTGATCGCATAACTGCAGAGGCTGCACCAATCTGCCTGACAATATTACATTCCATCTTTACCTCACTCGTGAACAAGACCCCAAGATACTTCAACTTCTCCACTTGAGGCAGGACCTCTCCACCCACCTGGAGAGGGCACACCACCCTTTTCCAGTCAAGAACCATGACCTCGAACTTGGAGGTGCTGATTCTATCCCAGATACTTCACACTCGGCTGAAAACTGCCTCAGTACATGCTGAAGGTCCTGGTTTGATGAAGCCAACAGGACAACATCATCTGCAAAAAGCAGAGATGAAATCCTTTGGTTCCAAAAACTGGACTCCCTCCGGCCCCTGGCTGTGCCTAGAAATCATGTCCATCAATATTATGAATAGGACCGGTGACAAAGGGCAGTCCTACCAGAGTCCAACATGCATTGGGAAAAGGTTTGACTTACTGCCAGCAATGCAAACCAACAGGGACCAAACAGTCCTTAGTAAAGGGCCTTGGACAACCCCCCACAGAATACCATGAGGGATAAGGTCGAATTTGAACAGTCTCCAGTACCCCTTTTTAAAAAGAGGGACCACCACCCCGGTTTGCCACTCCAGAGGCACTGTTCCCGAACTCCTTGCAATGCTGCACAGGCTTGTCAGCCAGAATTAACAGAATTTTAACAGAATTTCTTCTGCCAACCACTAGTCTTCCTCCATGGAATCACTGAAACGTTCCCGGACCCCAGTTTTTGCCTCCAGGACAGCCCAGGCTGCGGCTTGCTTGGCCTGCCGGTACCCTTTAATTGAGTCCTACAGGCCAACATGGGCCAAGAGGACTCCTTCAGCTTGACGGCATCCCTTACCTCCAGTGTCCACCACCAGGTTTGGGGGTTGCCACGACAACAGGCACCAGAAACCTTGTGTCCACAGCTTCGAACTGCCACATCGACAATGGAGACAGAGAACATGGTTCACTCGGACTCAATGTCTCCATCATCCCTCAGAAACTGTGAGAAGTTCTCCCAGAGGTTGGAGTTGAAGACTTCTCTGACAGAGAGCTCGGCCAGACTGCCATGTCTGTCCAACTCTCTCCCCTGCCAGCGGATCCAACTCACCACCATGTGGTGATCAGTTGACAGCTCGCCCCTCTCTTCACCCGAGTGTCCAAGACATGTGACTGGAGATCAGATCAAATGACAACAAAGTCGATCATCAACCTCCGGCCTAGGTTGCCCTAGTGCCACATGCACTGGTGGACACGCTTATGCTCAAACATGGTGTTCGTTTATGGACAAGCTGTGACTAGCACAGATGTCCAATAACAGAACACCGCTTGGGTTCAGATCAGGGAGGCTGTTCCTCCCAATCATGCTCCTCCAGGATCACTGTGATTGCCCAAGTGAGCATTGAAGTCTCCTAGCAGAACAATTGAGTCCCCAGTTTGTGCACTATCAAGTAACCCTTCCAGGGACTCCAAGAAGGACAGAGATTCGGTGCTGCTGTTTAGTCTGTAGACACAAACAACAGCAAGAGACCTATCCCCGACCTGAAGGTGCAGGGAAGCGACCCTCTTGTTCACCAGGCTGAATTTCAACACATGGTGCCTGAGCTGGGGGTCTATAAGCAAGCCCACACCAGCTCGCCGCTGCTCACTCTGGGCAGCTCCTGAGTAGTGGAGGGTCCAGCCACTCTCAAGGAGCTGGGTACCAGAGCTCAAGCCATGTCTGGAGGTGAGCCTATTATCTCTAGTCAGTACTTTTCAACCTCCTGCACAAACTCAGGCTCCTCCCCCAGTGAGATGACATTCCATGTCCCTATTGCCAGAATTTTCTTCTGAAGATTGGGTAGTCAAGGTCCCCAGCCACGATTGCTACCCAAAACACATTGCACTGGCCCCTCATGGACCTTCCTGCGGGTGGTGAGCCTACTGGAAGGCGGGCCCATGGTGCCATTTCGGGCTGAGCCTGGCCAAGTTCCATGGGCAAAGACCTGGCCACCAGGCGCCTGCCTGCAAGCCCAACCCCAGGCCTGGCTCCAGGGTAGGGCCCTAGTCATGCCAATCCAGGCGACTTAACAGTACTTGTTAATCTGCTATCCATGATGAGCTTGTGAACCTCTCTCCCGTCACCTAAGACCTAGGTTTGCCATGGAAGACCCTACCAGGGGCGCAATACCCCCCACAACATAGCTCCTAGGATCATTCTTGTACACAAACCCCTGCACTAGATGAAAAATCAGCAGATTATCAGTAAATTGAATTGAACCGCTTGAGACTGAAAATCTGCTGCTATTATTTGCAAAGATAATTTATGCTGAACCGCAAATGTAAGAATCTTTTTAGGTGAAATAAAGGGATCACCAAAGTCAGCAGACAAAATCAGAATGTCATTTTCAACATTTCAACAAAATTATTCTGAAAGTTGGTGAGATATTTGGGATCTATTAATCAATCATTCATTTCAGTAGTATCCAGACATCTGCTGAAGTATCACAGAAATACATTTTAAAACTACTGTAAAACAACTAAGGTTACTCTTTTTGCTGTCATTTTTCATTCTGGGTTATCAACACACATCAACATTTAAGCAACAAAGTAAGCAAAATGAGGATTATGTTACTCTGATCCCAAAGGCTCCTTTGACAATGAAATGCATTTAGAAATCTAAATATCATGACATGCTTTGGAATGTTTCATGCAGTATAGAATCCGGACATCACTAAAACATAAGCTGTCAGCTGCTGAAATTTTAACCCTTTTCTTGCCTTCTGTTGATTCAGGCCTTTGAAAAAGCCAGTCCTGTTGTCAGATGGCTCAACAAACAGCAGAAGGTGGGCGGAGGTTATGGATCTACTCAGGTAACACAGGATTTTTTCCTGTCCGTCTGGACACATTTATGTGCTTGTTACCTCATTTTCCTTGTTTTTTAATTTTTAGTTAATACATCAAAATATTGATAATGTCTCTCTATCCAGGCTACTATAATGGTGTATCAGGCTGTAGCAGAGTACTGGGCTAATTTTAAGGAACCTGAGTATGATCTGGATTTAAACATCTTCTTGCCAGGCCGATTACGACCTGACAAGTATAACTTCAACAGAGAAAACTACTATGCAACAAGAACATCTAGGGTAAGAACACAAAAATGTATAATAAGACATAAATACTCACACATAAACACAAAGTGTCTCATTAATCTCCTGCCTGGACATTATTTGCTCTGATGGTTCATTCAAGAACCGGTCCCAAATTACAACTGGTACCAAAATTCTGATTTAAAGAAATGATTTACAAATTTACATTTCAGTTGTGTTTATTGGTCCCGTAACAGTGCAGGTGCAGACAGACAGGCAGGTACCACAGTGAACAATAGAAGAACATGGATATAATGACAAAACACAGGGCCAAACTGACAAACAGATGTAAGACAAAATGTATTTATGTCTATAGAGATACAAAAAGACAAATATACATGCATATTGTGGATATATATATATAAGTGGAGACAGGTGTGGAGTCTAACATTGAACAGGTAAAACTAATTGGGCCAGAAAAAGTAATCAAACAGGCAGAAACACAAAAGGGGGAAACAGCAGGTACTACCAGAGGTAGTAGGTAGGACCATAACAGACCTGAACTTTGTATATGTATTATTTAGTGTGGTTGCAGTTGTGCAAGATACCAAGTGCCATACACACAATGTTTCTAACACTCACATGTGCTGCAATTCCACAAACTCTAAATTTCTTAATTATTCTAAGCTGGATTGTAGTGTTACAGTTTCAGTACAGTGAATGAAAAAATGACTGAACAGATTATTATTGAATTATATTCTTAAACAACAGTGACCAAATTAAACTATATGTATTTAAAATTTCCATAAACTGTATCAAGGAGTCATAAAACAGGTCATTGCTTATAACACAGAATCAGAATCGAGAATCTCGAATAACAGGAATCAATAAGCATAAGTTGAAACAGAATTGTTAAAATCAACAAAATACCTATGGAACCTATGGAAAATGTTTTCTGTGATGATTACTAATAAGTGCTTTACCTTTGCACATGGTATGTGTTTGTTTGCACTTATATTAAATCTCAACAGTTCGACAGTATAAACATGGATGTAAATGTGACAGCCACGGGAAAAGGAGAAGCAACACTGACAGTAAGTTAGACATCATTATTTGTTTCATATGTTACTTACACTGTTGTGTCCATTTTGAATCCTTCTTCATTTTCACTTCAATCCTCCTCATTTCCTTATGCTGGGTCAATTGTGACTGTATGAGAAATGTTCCTACAATAAAGAAAAGAAAATGCAGACACATGGACATTTAAATTATTGTTACAGTGTTTTGCAATATTAAAGCCACTAGAGCCAGAAATATAAAAATCTTCACTTTGGCATCATCAGCAAACCACCAAGAATAACACAGTAGTAGACAATGATGCACACTGCTAACTCTTCCCTCACGTCTGACTCCAAAACACAGGATTAATAAGCAAAATGAAACTCACAGATGGCACAAATTTATTCATTTATTTAACCACAGGCCACAAGCAAAAGACTCTTAACCACATTTTAGAGCATAAAAAAGCAGTGATAACTAAAATATTTTGACATGTGAATATTTTTGGTCGCAATGTAAGGTGCAATACACAGAGCTTGCAATGTGACTAAAGTTGGTATACCTGGTCCCTAAATGTCTTCAGCTGCAGGTATCTCTCTCAGGTATCTTAGCTGGCAGAACTTGTCTCTTTGAGTGGTAAAGTGTGATTGATATGAATTTCACTCCAAACAATCATTTAGATATATCAGTAAGGCCTTCAAAACATAGACTGCTGACAGTCACAGTAGTCTGTGTGTTACGTCCCCTTTCAAAAAGGAGAGTAATCTGGTACCAAACAAGCTGAGAATGTAGTTGTGGTGCAAAACTGAAATGATTTTATTTATACAAACTCAAAAACGCACCAGTGTACAACAAAGGTGTTCACAAAGTGGGGGGAGATGACCAAGGGTGTTGTGCCAAAACAAAGAAATTAAAGATAACAAAACCGGGCCTAAACTACTGCTTCTCCAGTAAAACAAAACACAAACAAAAGGCCTCACTACCCTGCTAAATAAGATCAGAAAACAATACAAGGGGTGGGTGGCATCAACCTACTAACTAATGTCTGTAGACCGTGATTTTCCTACGTGTGCAAAATGTACAGGGTACCCCAACTCACCTAATGTCAACCTCCCCACCACTTACCTACAACAACAGTTTGCATGTGGACCAAAAGAGAGAGAGAGAGAGAGCTTGTCTCAGCCTTCTCGTTTTAAAAATTGCCTCCATGAGCTGATTGGCCTGCTCCTTATTGAATGAACGAATGGAGCAGCCTGCCCTCAATTTCACAGCTGGCCATCAACCTGGCAGCAATACTGGCACACCTGAGAAGAAGAGAGAGAGAGACACACAGAAAGGGAGAGAGAACACACGGGGGAGGGGAACAACACATACAACCATGCTTGGCACGTAACACCATGATATTGGTTTACATAGTAATTTGCTGGGGGAGGATCCTGATATCCTGACAAGACATTTCTGTCTTTTGACATTTGCTAACACATACACAAGCAACCTGCAAAGGTGGATTCTAGTTCATTAGGGTAATAAATCCACTGGTCGAAGTTAACAATTGCAGTGGTATTTAGAAGTAAAAGTAAACATAATTTTGAAATTAAAAATACATATTATGAGAAAAAAATAATACTTTTTCAATACATTTCTGAAAAGGCTTTTAACACGCTACTGTTTCTTTTTTTTTTTTGTGGTGTCTACTAGTGTTGTGAGTAATGGTTACCATGTCTGAGCAAACAAATAAAGGCTGATAACTATAGAAAATACCATTTGAAACTGGAAATGAGGTCCATTGTCTATTGCTGCATCTATGTTTATCATCATAGATGCAGCAATAGACAATTAGAAAATTTTGTTTGTACTTTGGTCTGTCATGACAGATGGTGTCACTGTATTATGCTCTACCCAAAGAAACGGAAAGTGACTGTCAGAAGTTTAACCTCTCAGTGGAGCTCATCCCAGGTAATAAAGTGCCCAGATTCTGTCTTTTGCTCTTTGTTTTCATTTTGTCAGTCATATTGGTTGTACTTGTCTGGCTGATTGTCCTGGCCCTGGAAAGTAATTTTCTTTTATATGAAAGAAAAATACTTACTAACAAAATATAAATTAATTAAATGGTCATCTAATATTTTGCATCTCCAGAGAAGTTGGATGAAGATGAGAGGACATACAAACTGAAAATAGAAGTTTTGTAAGTACAATGAAGAAGTCATACTGACGAATGTTTCAGTAAAATAACTTTATAAAGTTATATGGGCAGTTCTACTGAATTTGTGCAAATTGCTGTCCCACAGTAAAAAAAACTATTTAACAAAACAATTAAATTCAGACCTTCAATATTTACTAAGATTATGTTATGATGTAGTTAAACACAAGACTGTAACTAGAAAATAATTAAGCTAAATATATACAAAACCATCATTTATGCTACCTTCCTAGGTACTTTCTATTGGGAAGTAGTTGTCCCAATCTCTAAGCCCTAAATTTCAATCCATGAAAATAATACTTAAAAGAATTTTGTCCAGAATTTTTTCCAATGGTGTATTTTAAAATATATGTTTGATTTATGTTAAACAGAATGTGAAATATTTAGATTCATTTTGAGATTTTTTTTTAAATGACACAACATGCTTTAAAAAATGCTGTCCCACACTTTTATGTCACAACTGTAACACGAGTGGTTTTACCACATGGGTGGAGCCTGGTTTTAGCCACACACCTGAACTTTTAACCAGAAAGTGACACAGCATCCCTGTCGCTCATGGCAGCATGGTGAGTGATTAACTCTCATCATTTTTTAGTAAATGTGTTCCAAAGTTTGAAAATCAGAATGTTACATTAATAACCGTCACAACCGTACACATATTATCTGCAAGTAAGTACACTTTTGGGGGCTCAAAGCAAAATATTATGTTTTGTTGTGTCTACAACTGTTCACATCTGTTGCTAGCAATTTACTTGTTATCATGTTTGAGTTATGCAAGGAATTAGCTAAAAATGTCACAACCGTAACAGTCACAACAGTCGTAACATTACGGTTGTGACAACATGAAATGTTCCACATATTTAAGGCAATGTTTGATTATTATTATTACAGTATACTCTTAAAACATCCATCCATCCATCCATTTTCTAACCCACTTTATCCTGCACTCAGTGTCACGGGCGAGAGGCAGGGTACAACCTGGTCGCCAGGTTGACTGGCTGGTCGCCAATCAGTTGCAGGGCCACATTGAAGACATACAACCATTCATGCTCACATTCACACACTTAGGACAATTTAGAGTTGCCAATTCCCCTAATGCAGGTCTTTGGATGGTGGGAGGAAAAAATGTATGATATGATAAAACATGAAGATAATGCTGATTTATATTTGACATTATACAGCTAAATTGGGAGAAAGCAAGCAGCAATGCCAGAACATAAAAAGAGTAGAGCAAAGAGGGTGAGAGAATACAGAAAAAGATTGAGGGAAGACCCAGAGAAGTATGAAGAATATTTAAAGATGGAAAGAGAAGAAAAGAGGAAATGAAAGGAAGAAGGAAAGGTCAAATCTATCAGTGATTTGTCTGACAGGGAGCAAAGGAAGGTCAGAAGATCATGGCAAAGAAGACAGCAACATCACAGGGTATTGGTGAAAAGTCAAAGAGAGATGGAGAGATTGTGAACGACTTCTACGCCACCTCCCACACCCTCTGCCATGTCTTCTCCAACGCCGCTTCACCTTCCACACACTTCTAGTGAGACTAATAAAGAAAATAAAGTGCTATGTTGAAGTAATGTAAAATAAATGTCTCTTCAATAGTAAATGACCTCATTTTATTGATTATAAACATTTGTGTTTGTAAAATTCACATTGTAAGGCAGGTTATGAGTTAATATTAAGCAATAAGGTTGAGGAGATATAATACAACCTTGCAAACAAAATACTGTGGTCACGACCAAAACAGTGCGGTCACTACCGTAACACTGAGTGTTTTGTAAATAAAATAAGAACTGAGTCATTAAATAACATTTTATGATAACTATTGGTTAAATGTACATTTAATGTAATAACTAATTAACTCTGAGATCTCTATGATCAGTGTAATTCATTTTTAAAAAAAGACTGCATTTAAATTTTGATGAGTCTTATAAAAATAAACTTTGAAATTTGTTTAAAAAATCATTTTAATTGATTTAGTTGTAAAACCCTTCATATTAAATTACTAAAATGATTCTTTAGAGGGTGTATGGACACACAATTTTAACAGATTCATATAATGGGTTTTATTGCAGTCTGTAGCTGTGTTACAGTAGTGACACATTTCAAGAGCAGAAAAACATTTCAAAGACAGGCAGATATTAAGATATGAAATTTGACTGCGCCTTTACTAGATATGTACCTTAGAAATATGGTACAATATTATGTTTTTGAAAAAAATAACTTTTGAAAATGTGTTTCCAACTACTGGAATTCGGTAGAATGACCCATCATATATATCTCTTCTGACTCTTGATTCTTTTTAAACAATGACACATGGACACATTTCCTGCATTTATTGATTTTAAACAATATAGCACCAATTTATCTGACTTTGGAAATAAAAGATACATTTTGAAATAAATAAAACTCAAATCTACACTGTGAAGCTGCTTTTTAATATATTTTATGTCTCATTAAAGGGAAATGAAAACAAACGAAAAAGTCAGTGATATTTTTACACATAATTCTGTGTAACATCTCAATTAAGAAATACTACATTTTTTCTGCCATTTCTGTAAATAAGACATATTAGACTTATTTTTTATAAACTTTGTTTGTTTGTAAACTTTGGACAAAACCAGCTAACTATTATTTCCATTATCAATTCATCAGCCAATCATTTTCTCAATGGTTGGCTGATGTTGGTTTATAAAATATATATTTATGTCCATGACTTGATTTAACTCAGGAAAAAAAGAGGTTATAAACATTGTTATATATAGAGTCCTGGACAAAGCACCACATTGAACATAAAATAAGGAAGTGCTAAAAAAAAGTTCCTCAACTGCTGAATTAACCCTTTAATAGACGGCACCAAACTCGGCACTAAAGGCTAGTCAGCTGTGTGGATTCATCCCCGTGAGTCTGAACGTGTCTCTTCAGGTCCTCTTTCCTCAGGAAGCCTTTGCCGCAGACGCCGCAGCCGTGCGTTCGCTCCCCCTCGTGGACGCCCATGTGTTTGGTCAGCGAGCCGCTCGCCGTGAAGCTCTTCCCGCAGACGTTGCACAGATACGGCTTCTCTCCCGTGTGGGACCTCATGTGGATCTTCAGCGCTCCGCTCTTGTAGAACTTCTTGTCGCAGACGCTGCAGCGGTGCGTGGACTCTCCTGTGTGGATCATCATGTGTGTCTTCAGAGTGCCCCTCTGCCTGAACCCTTTTCCGCAGACGCTGCAGAGAAACGGCTTCTCCCCCGTGTGGATCCTCATGTGCGCCATCATGTACTCCTTAAAGCTGAAGCTCTGGCCGCACACGCTGCAAACGTACGGCCTCTCCCCCGTGTGGACCCGCATGTGCCCCATCAGGTTTCCGTTTTGAGCGAAGGCTTTGCCGCAGACGGTGCAGATGTACGGCTTCTCCCCCGTGTGGGTCCTCATGTGCATCTCCAGCTGCTTGTGGCCGTCAAAGTGTTTCCCGCAAACCTCGCAGTCATTCGTCCGGATGTACGTCTGCAGGTGAAGCCTCAAGCTCTCCTCGGACTCAAAACTCTTCCCACACACACCGCACAGATCTGCATCCCGCTCGTCTTCCTGCACATGCCTCAGAAAAGAGGCCCTGTAGCAGAAAGACTTGCCGCACACTTTACAGCAGTATTTCAGACTGGAGAAATCCTTACACTCTTTATTTTTAGGCCTCTTGGGTTTGTTGGATCCTTGACTTTTTGTTTTGGACTCCGATCGAGGCCCGTCTTTGGTCTCTTCTTTCTCGCTGTCTCCGTCATCGCTGGCACTTCCTTCGCTCTCCCTCCAGTCCTCGTCACTCTCGCCTCCTTTGCTCTCGCCGTCAGAGCGCTCTGCCTCCGACCGCCTGTCCTCAGTTTGATCCCTGCAGATGTTTTCTTCCTTGTGAGTTTGTAAATGCGCCTCCAAGCTCTCGGCGGAGTCCAGGTGTTTCCCACAGGCTCCGCACAGATCTGAGCTCTGTTCGTGCTGAAGGATGTGTTTCAGAAAAGAGCGCTTGTACCGGAAGAACTTTCCACACACTCTGCAGCAGCTCTGTCTGGCAGACTGGCTCTTGTCGGATGGAGCAACCTTCCTCGTTTGAATTTTCGTCCCTTTGCTGAGAGAACTTCCACACATTTTGCAGCGCTCTGCGCTCTGTCTTTGTCTCAGAAATGATTTTCTTTTGTTTGCTTTGAGAGACTTGCCATCCAGCTCTCTATCACTTTCACTGTCTTCGCTCGCTGCCTCCGAGTTGTTTGATGACAGAACGTCTTGACTGTGAGGCGGCAGCACACACACCTCCCCTCGTGTCTCCGTTTCCACCACAGCTGAGTTGTCCTTTTCTGCTCTCTGTGTTTGGTGAAGGTGTGAATCCGTCTCTGTAGACGCGTCTTTAGTCTGCAGAAGATTTGATGTTTTCTGAACCTGACTGGAGATTCTGTTGTGCTCAAATTTCTGCTGCTCAGAGGAAATGTCCCCTTCAGAGCCCAAACCCGAGAGTCTGTCTAGAAGAAAAAAGTAGCAACACCAAAACCATGATTATAATATTTCCTGTGCACAAGCAACACAAACACAAAATGCTTGATTCTGCAGTAACTTCAGTCAACAGATGAATATTTGACACTCAAAAGACATTTTGGCTTCTGTGAAGTGTGAAAAACTCAGAAAGGTGATTATCAAAGTTTCATGATTTACATACAAATAACAAAATAAGTGCAGAGCAAGGGCCTAATTTGTCTACTTTTTTATACAAAATCAATGACAATTTTTTTTTTATTAACTGTAAACTACCTGTTCTGTGTAAATGTGTTTCAGTTTTCAACATGATGTCCAGCAGCCGGCGATGGTGTTTGACCTCTTCGTGCGATCTGGAGGCCTCGTATTCGCCCATCATGATCTCCAGGATCCTGAAGATCTCGTCGGCCACCGCCGACAGACACCTGTGCACAGCCGCCCTTTGCTCAGGCGACATTTCTGGAGGGAGAAAAGGAAAGAAGAGAGAAATAAATGAGGTACAGTGCTTCTCATTTATGTCTGACTAAAGTGTGTGTGGAGGTTCAGCAGGAACGGCGGGTTGGTTTGGCCTGAATGGTTCCTGTGTGTGATCCTGAATATCTGTGTGAAGCCTCGTCTTCATCGTGTCACACATCATGTACACTAGACTGTTTCAGTGCAGTCTCACTGCAGATTTTTACAAAAAGCACACAAGATGTCCGGTTAAAGAAAACTACTTTCAGTGTGTCTGTAGATTATTTTACAGGAAACATCTTTACTTTGATTTTTATGTACACGTGCAGGACTGCACGACCAGTTTTGTTATCGATTCATTGTTATTTTTTTCAGGAATCAGTTAATGCTTTGGTCTATAAAACACTGAAAAACTGGTCGAAAGTTTCCATCACAAAATGTGCTGACCTGATCAAATGTCTTCACCAAATCTCAAAAATATTAATATAATGCAAAACTAAGAGGAGCTGCAGTTTATCACAGTTGAGAGGCTGAAGCAATCTTTGCAGCAGTTTGCAGTGAATCTAAAACAACCTTCGCAGTGATCTGCGGGCTGGATGAGAAGAGTCAGAGTCAGACTGACTGACTGAAGTGTCCCTGCAGTGTTTACCTGCTGTCCTCCGCTCGGCTCTCATCCTCTCCGCGCAGCTGCAGATCTCCTCCGCGGCCGCCGTCAGTCTGTCCGCCAGAAGCGCCGTCAGCTCCTCCATCACACAGCTACTGAGGCGGCATTTCTTTTACACACACAAACACACAGAGAGAGAGAGAGAGAGAGAGAGAGAGAGAGAGAGAGAGAGAGCTCAGCAGCGACAGAAACGTCAACAAACCAGCTTACTTCCGGAATGTGGAGGTGGGTGGCGTCTTCTTCTACTCCCATTTTTTTGTTGATGGTGAAACACCGCCGCCCTCCGCTCGCACGTGGTATTACAAGCACAAACACATCCTTCAAAGTACCAATGCCACAAAGGAAAAATAAATCTAAATCTAATAATAAAGGCTATTATGATAATAAATCACTACATTAATTCCACAGACTGATGCAGTTTTCTCAGTGTGGAGTGTAACTGAGAGTTACTCAAGTACTGTGCTTCTGTACAAATTCAAGGTACTTTATTGAACAAAGTGTGATTTATGTGATACATGCTAGATTTAAAAAATAAAATAGTATTTAAACTCTTTCTACATTGCACTGATGTAGAAATTAGTAAAAGCTTCACTGCCAGAAATCTGAATTTTGGGTCAAGGTTTATTTTAAGCACACTCTGACACTATCTGGGTAATGTAGTTTGTAAAGAAAGGTATTGATGCCAACGTGTGGTAGAACTCACATGTCAGTCTGGTCAAACAATGCTGCTGGATCAGCAGTTTGAGTGAACTTGGTAGAGAAACCTGGAACTGATTTACTTTTACATAAACCCAAAGCAGTAATTTAAAAAAATGAATCATCCCATGCATCTGATAAATCCACTCAGTATCCTACAAATCACTAACTTGAACAGCAAATGTATTTTGGATAACAAAATATAAATAACACTGATACACAAAGAAAATGTAAAAAACATGCAGCTTCACAGAAAATCAAATTTTCACAGCAGTGGGTTTATTTAAAGTGGTATTATTTTAAATTTCACAGCATTAAGTCTTGACCCAGTTTTTTGTGACACAGCAGTGAAAAACACACACAATCATCTCTCAGCTCAGCATTTACCGGGGGATGTCATGTGTGCATTCTGCAAAACACAAACAGACAAATATTGAATGTTCAGCTTGCACTGTTGGCCTTAGCTGCACTGGCTGACACACAGACAGCTGCATGACGTGTGGATCTATGTCATCGCTGCAAGTCAGGCTAAAGGCCAGGGCTTTGGTGCTGAGTTAATGATTTATGTCTCAATCTGGCTTTGCCAAAACAGTATCTTTATCTTCTGAGGTTATAAAGCAGTCAGACTGGGACATGGGATATCTGACAGGGGTCCTGTGTGTATGTGTTTCTGTTAGATATAACATTTGGGAAGAGATGTTGCTTTTAGACAAAAAATGGGCCCCCACAGAGGTAGAAATAATGCTTTTTCCCTGAAGTCAAACAAAATCTTTAGTGCATTCGTGTGCATTTTATTTCATGTACAGGGGTGTAAAAAAGTGTTTGCCCCCTTCCTGATTTCTTTTTTTTCATGTTTGTCACACTTAAATGTTTCAGATCATCAAACAAATTTAAATACTAGTCAAAACACAAGAAAACACAAAATGTATTTTTTAAATGAAGCCTCCCCTCCCCCCTGTTAAAACAGAACTTAACTGTGGTTTGTCACACCTGAGTTCAATTTCTCTTGTCACACCTAGGCCTGATTACTGCCACACCTGTTCTCATTCAAGAAATCACTTAAACAGGACCTGCCTGAATGTGAAATCGCCCAAAATATCGTCAAGAGCTAGACATCATGCTGAGATCCAAAGAAATTCAGGAACAAATGAGAAAGAAAGTAACTGAGATCTATCAGTCTGGAAAAGAATTTAACGCCATTTTCTAAAGCTTTGGGACTCCAGTGAACCTCAATGAGAGCCATTATCCACAAAAACAACAACATGAAACAGTAGTATCCCAAGAGCATTCATGACTCCACCATAAGAAAGAGGCTGGGCAAAAATCTCTGCATGGCAAAGTTCCAGTACGAAAACCACTGCTGAGCAAAAAGAACATTAAGGCTCGTCTCAGTTTTGCCAGAAAACATCTACTACTACTATAAAAGTTGAGCATTACATCTGGTGTAAAAGTAACGTAAGTGCATTTCAGAGAAAGATCATATACCAAAAGTAAAATATGGTGCTGCTTTGCTGCTTCAGCACCTGGAAGACTTGCTGTGATAAATGAAACCATGAATTCTGCCGTCTACCAAAAAATCCTGAAGGAGAATGTCCTGCCATCTGTTCATGACCTCGAACTGTAACAAACATGGGTTGTGCAGCAGGACAATAATCAAAACACACCAGCAAGTCCACCTCTGAATGGCTGGGGGGGGGGGGGGGGAGAAAACTGAGTCCTGTTGAGATGCTGTGGCATGACCTTAAAAAGGTGCTTCATGCTTGAAAACCCTCCAATGTGGCTGAATTACAACAATTCTGCAAAGATGAGTGGGCCAAAATTCCTCCACAGCGCTGTAAAAGACTCATTACCACAAATGCTTGATTGCAGTTGTTGCTGCTAAGGGTGGCCAAACCAGACAAACCAAACACTTTTTCACACAGAACCATCTGGGTTCACATTTATTTTCTCCCTTAATAATAAAAACCTTCATTCCAAAACTGCATTTTGCTTGACCCAGCCTTAGACCAATCATCAATTAATGTTTGCACGATTAGTAAATCTGCCTTTTTTATCAACGCTTTCCTAATCGACTATGGCATCTGTGATGTGTGGCATTCTTTACATCCAAACAATAGAGAATACTCCTTCTTTTCACATGTCCACCATACATATACTAGAATCAGCTATTTCTTTATTGATAAACAACATCTCCCTCTGGTTAACACCTGTGCATATCAGTGCACAGTAATTTCAGATCATGCCTCCATTGTCTTGGAAATGACAATGGACTCACCACATAAGAATAGACAGTGGCGGTTCAATCCAACCTTACTCTCAGATCATAACTTTGTGAAATTCATGGAGAGGGAGATAGTCTTTTTCTTTTTCTACCAACATGACCCCCGAAGTGTCAAGCCTAATCGTCTGGGATGCTGATGCTAAGATATTAGCTAAGGTCCTAGCATGTAGACTAGAGTGTGCCTCTCCTTCAATAATATCCATGGACCAAACTGGATTTATTAAGAACAGGCATGCCTACTTTAACATCCACTGGCTCTTTGATGTTGTGTATTCTGCCTCTGAGGAGGTCCCTGAATGTGTGGTTTGTCTTGATGAAGAAAAATCATTTGACCGTGTCAAGTGGGGATGCCTGTTTTCAGTTTTAGACATGTATTGGACCAAATTTTATTCACTGGATCAAATTATTATATTCTAATCCTTTAGCCTCAGTTTGTACCATTTGGTTTGGGCCTCGGAACTCACCAGGGGTGTCCTCTCAGTCCTAAGCTATTTGATCTGGCTATCGACCCTCTTTCTATAAATGCAAAGACTTTTCCGGTATTGTCAGGGCCAAGGTGGAGCATAGAGTCTCTTTATATGCAGACGACCTTTTGTTTTTTGTCTCAAACCCTCTTTGCCCCCAGCCATGTCATTGTTCATTCAGTTCGTTTTTGTTTATTGTTTGTTCGGTTATTATTATTGCTTGTTTGTTTGTTCGCTTTCTGTATGCTATAAACAGTGCTTCCCATGACTGGCAACCAGTCTCATTTTGTAACCACACGTCTTTCATTTTTTTTATACCATGCTGCCACTTCTGTTATGCACTGCAAAACTTCAATAAAAAGAAAAAGAAAAAAACTGCATTTTGGGTTTAGTTGTCTTGTCTTTGACAAATGTGTCAGATCACACAATTTTAAAATTGAAAAAAGTGTGATAAACATGCAAAAAATAAGAAATTAGGAAGGGGACAAACACACAAATACATACCACAAAGCCTAATGTCATCTACCACACGTCTCTGTGTATATTCCTCCTTACAAACATGTACATATGCTGGAAATAATGTACAAAATAACAATTCAGAGTACAATGATGCACTAAAACCTGCAGGTAAACTTCACAAAACAACCTTAAATCATCATTGAAGACTGTGTGTATTAGCCACCTTAAAGCCAATTTGAACAGTATTTATTCATGATCAGTGAGCTTAGTTGAGTTTCTTAAAATGATGAAAACGTAATGTGTATGGCAGAGGTGATCTCTCATTATTAACCCACTGGATATAAATGGATCACAAGTCTTTCTGAGGAAAAGTAGAGGAGAGGGGCCGGTGCATGCTGGTGTCCTAAAAAACTACAGGAAGTCTGTTAGTTAAGGTAGTTTGGCCTGTTGGTTTGGTCCACTTGATTGCTTCACCTCTCTGAGTCATAATTCACACATACTATAGACACATTTTTAGATTCAGGATTTTGCCTTGCCTTTCCTGGTGGTATATTCGTCTCCCCAGTCCATCCATAAATTAAACATACATACCTGCTGAAGTATCATAGAGAGAAAGATGCTCCTAAGTCCAGAACCTGCCTGAGAATCATCAGATTTTTCAGTAATTAATTTATAGTTTTCTTTGTAATGGAGACATTGCATCTTAGGTAATAATGAATACTTTATTGGTGCTAATTTGCCCAAATCTAAACAGATAGTGGTTAAATAGTGATTATCCCCCAAACAGAAGCAAGACAAAAGAAACAAGTATGCAATACAATTAATTTTATCCATGTTTTGGTGGTTAAGGTGAAGGTCTCCATTAAAGTACTGTACTTAGTACAGAGTAGTAAATGTGTAGTGTAGTAAATATACTCCCTTCATGGATTTAAGTTCACTATTTAATACATGCTATACTCATTTGAGTATTTACATTGTCTGGTGTTTTAAACTCTGCTGTATTTTGTAGAAAAACATTGTACTTTTCACACAACTACATTATTCTAATGTTCTCATTTTACTATGAAGATAAAGATTTCACATACAGATGATGATCAATTAGAAATATTTTGTTGTAGATTATGATACCCAGCAGTAGATAAAATGTAAAAAATATAGTAATATTTTGAGATGGATTATTTTGTTGACTGATGATTACTATTACTTTCAAAATGTGATGTACATCGTAGCATTGAGCTACTTTCACTTAACTAAATAGCCACTGGGGAGTGGAGGTCTTCAGTGTGTGATCACATTCATAAATGCTGATCAGTGGCTAAATAATCATGATGCAGTGCAGTGTGATTATTTGATGGTGCAGTCAAATGTGAACCAAGTCAATTCCATACATTTTCAAGATTTTTTTTATTAAAAATATTCAAAACATTTCCAAAAATACTTTCTATAACATTTAAAATACATTATTATGACGGCTGAAATAACGTATCCGAGCTTTGAATGACTGTATTGTCTTTAAAATGAGGTTTAACACAGCGACTGCAAGCAATTAGTCACTTGCTAAACTCAAGTTCATTGTGCGTCCTTTTCCATGGCTCTGAAAAAAAATATATAATTAAATGAATTCAGACTTGGTCTTTGTGAATGCCATTGGGCATCCTGGATAGTGCTTTTTCTCAGTGTCACACAGCGCTCACAGAGTTCAGTGTCCAAATGACACCCATGACAATTTCCTATTGACCTCATGTCAGCTGGACTTATAAATGCAATAAGCACCAGAGGGAAGACTCTGCACTTCCATTTCTGAGTTCATTGCTCACAAGGCCTTTTTGTTCTGCAGGCTCAGAGCTCCGTTCACGCAGTATGGGATGATACTGACAGTGACCAGAGGCACTGTGGCGCTCTTGCAGAAGGAAAGCAGGTAGAACAGGGCCACGGTGTGCGTGGGAGGCTTGAAGGAGTCGAAGAGGTGCAGCAGGAACAGAGAGCTGAGGACGCACCCTGCTTTGACCAGCGTGCTGTTGCTCTTCTTGGTCTCGGTGTAAAGGGGCGAGTGCAGGCCAAGGCCCAGGCCGAACAGGGTGCCCATGTTACGCAGGAGGCTGGCGAAGGGCGTGGAGTCCAGGTGGACCCACTCGGGCTTCACACACCATCTCTGGGCTTTCTCCAGGGTCCACAGCAGGTCCACGCCCACAGCTTTGAGCAGGAGGTAGAAGCCAACAGCGAAGGAGGTCAAGAAGAGAGTCGTGTAAAAGTATTTCTTCATGCTGACGTTGTAGATCCACTGAGTCCTGTTGAAGGCCTCAGCCACAATCATACCTGGGATCCAATGTAATATGCAGGTCAATATTATGTGTATGTAACAAACAGCACAGACTGGACAAATGTTCTCCATCTGTTTCTAATCATAGCCGTATTATTAATATTCAAGCCTCCACTGAAATGAGGTATTAAAAGATTTGCTTACTAACCTGTGATAACACCAGCGATGACCTGGTGGGGGAAATGGGCGGCGATGAAGACTCTTGACAGACAGACACACACCTGGACTCCCCAAAACAGTGTCCACAAAACAGCCTTCAGATATCTGCCAACATACAAATGAAGGCCTTATATTATTTCATTCTGAAACACTACAAATGGTTGAAAGATTGCTGGTCATGCCCGAAAACAAGCAAGTCAACCCTTCAAAGCTGTAAAACAATTAACACAGTTATTCTTTGCTGCCTGGACATCAAAACAACTCATTTAAATGTCCCCTTTCCAGCCAATAGTACCTAGAAGTCAATGATCAACCACAGCTGAGAACAGATAGTGTGTCCTCAATGATAAGCTCCGGCTGGAAGACAATGGTAAACAACGCTGACAATCGTGGGGACAAGAGAGCAAAGAGAGAACAAAGTTGGCCTGTAGGTTGTTGTTTTTTTTTTTTTTCAACTCACCGGTCCTTGTTGGTGGATTTCTTGTTTCCATATTTCTTCTTGATGGTCATAATGGCGAGGATGGAGGTCACCAGGGTGTAGTAGACGCCAGCGGCTCCCATAGCGTGGCCAGAGGGGCTGCCTGGATAACACAGTCAGACAGGGCAGGTATGAGTGTCTGATTCACTCAGGCAGAACAGTGAGTGAATGAATGAACTGTGAGCAAACATTTCAGTTGACATCACAGACAGAGCTGAAAGTAAGAATGATAAGTCAAATGTAAAAAAAAAAAAGGCTACTGATGTATTGACAATCTAATCTTTTTTTTTTTTACATTTCTTTTCATTTTTATAATGCACCTTTTTTTCACATTGTCCTATTGGTGTTTTTACATTGTACTCTCTATATTACTGATTAAAAATAAACCTGTGCATGATTACAAGGCTTGGTTAAAAATGTCTGGCTTGCTTTGTGGGAACTGGTTTGTTTAGCTGCAAATTGAAATGGAAATATGGGAACAAGCATCAATAAAGCACAAAATGAACTTGTGTCAAAATATAGCTCACACACCTTTGCGTTTAGTAGCTGATTTTAAACCAGGAGTCATGAAATATCCCCAAAAAATAAATATGCAATACACAGAAATTGGGAGGAATGGGAGGTGAGCGAGTCTCACCTGGTCCGGTCTCACAGGTCATGGGGTACTGCTCAATGTGAGGAGGAACAGTGTTTGCGTAGTGAGCCGTCTCGTGGACCCACCAGTAAGGCCTCTCCCCAAACAGAATCCTGAAGAAGACAGCAGAAAAACTCAGTCACAGTCTTTAAAAAAAAACAAGCTTTTCATTTCACATGACTTCACTCAAAGACTTCAAATCAAGATTTAGCTGGCTCACCATTTGAACACCAAGTTGAGCCAGTCTCCTATCACGGCCACCCAAATCAGCTTGATGCCCACTGAGGCCCGCAGGTGAAACCAAAGCGGGAAGAAGATGAAGAAGGTGTTCCTGAGATCCGCCGCCCAGGACACCCAGAGGAACAAGCCCTGGGCATCTGGATAGTTGGTCTGCAGGTAGTGGGTGGTGCTCACCCCAAAACCATGCAAGGCGTCCATCACGGCGTTCATCTTAGCCTCAAGTGAAAGAGAGGGAAAACCTCAGCCCGGTCTGAGAGTGAGTTAGATAGAAAACCAGACTGTTGCTATCAGTAACACAGCTGGTCTGTTTTATACCAGAGGGACCCACCACCCAAACGCATGCTCGCACTGATCTTTGGACCTTGCACATGTGTAATAAAACACCGGGAGTCAGGGGAGTTTGGGAGGTTTGTCACACAAACATGTTGAAAAGATAGCGGGAAACACAAAATGTCCATTGGTATCAGTCTCTCTGAGCCACAGCGCAGAGAGGAAGCAAGCCGACCAGTGTTCTTTATCGCACCACCGTGAGCTAAATCAGATCGAGCAGTTCGTACAATAACATCTTCTTTTCATTGACCTGCAGAGTGTTTTTAAATATCCGCTGTGTCCTGTTAATATCTTCAAACAATCAACACGCAGCACAGAGCAATTTCACAATACCTTTCCCATTCACCCAGCCACTGAGCAATAATTTGTCAGTTATGTAATTGTGTTTTTGATGATTTGGTGAAAACATCTCACTTGTGGAGCTAGTGCAGGTTACATAAAGAGATCAATGATTAAATGATCATGTTAGGGCTGAGTGGATTTTGAAGAGATAGCTGGTGATAAAACTTATAAAGCAGATTGCTGGAGGTGTTAATGGTACTGATCTGTCATATTTTGAGACATTTTGTGATAAGATTGTCATCATGTCTCACTTGGGGCTCCCAGGCCTGAGTTGGAAGAAAGAAATGACTCACTCTTCATCAGCCGTGGGACACACAGGATAAACTGTGAGCAATGATCAATAGATTTCGCAAGCAACTGGCTTCAGCTTGGAACAGGAGCTACTTTAGTTTTATTGATCAGAGTAAAAAAAAGGTTTTCCTAGAAATCTGTGATCCATCGGAGGGGCGGCAACTGATCTCTGTAATGATGGACTTTAGTGGAGGGGGCCTTTGGGGGGGTGCATGTTAAGGAACCTGTCTGCACTGTCCCAAAGGCAAACAAATTAAAGTCCAGTGGGGATCACACAGTGATCAGTCTGAAAGAGGTCTGCAGCAACTGACTAAATAAGACCCAAGACTGAGCGCATCCTCAGCCAGAGGTTGTCAGATCATGGATCTTCTCCACAGCTGGGGGGTCGAGCTGGCGGTCCATCTGCAGACCAAGTACAGCCGGTATGAGGGCTTGTTCAGCCTGGCGTCCACGGTAGCCGACCTGCACACCACCTTCTTCTTCTTCTTCCCGATCTGGTTCCACCTGCGGAGGGACACGGGGCTCAGGCTCATCTGGGTGGCCGTCCTTGGAGACTGGCTCAACCTGGTCCTGAAATGGTAACCTGTTCAGATGTGATGGTCAGTCCAAACAGAGAGAGAGCGGTTGCATTTTGAGTTTCTTGGTCTTTCCACGGCAGGGTTCTATTTGGAGAGAGACCGTACTGGTGGGTTCACGAGACCCGATATTATGGAGCCGGACCATCCCCCTCTCTGCAGCAGTTCCCCATCACTTGTGAGACCGGACCAGGTACAGTTCAGACAGACCTTTAGTATGATCATTTTCTGAAGAATTTACTGATCTGTCACAGTAAAATGACTTGATTTGGCCCAGTGAACGATTAGCCTGGTTAATACTCATGTGCATCATTTCCAGATAATCTACAGTGTTTGGCAAGTGCACATGGCTTTCTTTGAATGAATATGATCTCAAAAGCAATAACTAAGTTATAAATGTCAGTACCTTTGGCCTTTTGTTGTGTTTTTTATCTCTGTGCTAAGATTTGGCTTGTGCAATGTATCCTTGTTGATGACTGCATTTGCTCCACTTTTCCTTACTGTGTTAATGTCTGTCAGTGGAATGTAACTGAGTACATTTACTGATTTACTGCACTTTTGAGATGTTCTTATTCTACTTGAGCATTTTATTTTCATGACACTCTATACTTCTTCTCCACTACATATCAAAGGCAAATATCATACTTTTCAGTGCTCTGTAATTATTTCAGTCTAGCTCCTTGTTACTTTACAAAATAAATATTTACATACAAAAGATATGAAGAATTTCTGAAATAAAATGCTTTGCTAAAGGTGAAACTACCCATGATTATATACAACTAGATGTGAAATAACTTGCTGATTAGTCAACTTAGAAAATTACTCTGCAGTTATGTAATGATCATTACATTCATTCTTGCAAAACATTTCATGTAGAGGTGCCTTGATTGATCGGTGACCCGATCGGTATCGGCCGATACACGTGGTATCGGCACTGATCGGACGTGCCATTTCCGCCGATC
>JBAJHX010000051.1:7837974-7851921 GCA_037176925.1 Amniataba percoides
TATCTATCTATCTATCTATCTATCTATCTATCTATCTATCTATCTATCTATCTATCTATCTATCTATCTATCATGTCTATTCTTAACACAGTGTACATATTTGCTCCACAGCACTGAAACAAACAGGAAAGGTGAAGTTCAAAGTCAGGGGTCATGGGGTTTTTATGTGAGGCAGGAAGATGCAAGTATCAGCTATTATTTAGGTATTATTTAAGTATTGAATTTAACTCCAGAATGTTACAGAGTTTGAATCCTTTTTTAGCTAATACCTGGCTACATGAAGACCCTTGTATTTTTCTCTCTTCAGGTATTCGTATGTACTCGATGAGAGAACCTGAATCGAGTACTGGCCTACAGAAGCTGAGTGTCAGACTAATGAACATGGGCCTACCTGTTTGGGAAAGGAGGAGCTGGTCAATGTGTTCACACCTTAGATGTCAACAGTAATGAAACAGAGGAAAATGGAAATCTGTTTAATTTCCATTAGTCTTATTATGTACCACTGACAGAAAACAGATATGGGATGAAGAAGATACAATACTACAGGGCACTTTGTTGATTAAAATGTCAACAATTGAAAATGCAAACAGTCTTAATGGTCTGCGTCTAATTTCTGAGGTCCAGTACGTGACATCGCAGTCTCTCACAGCCAATGACAGACAGAAAACTTCTGTAATTTGTGGCGTGAGTGCCTTAAAGAGTACTGAAATCTGCAAGAATTCCAAGGAAATTATTCATTTAAGTAAATCAGAATGAAGTGAAAGTTTTATTAGATAAACAACCAAATAACCACTTAATAGTGTAAAGATTCTCCTTCTTATGAATAAACAGCATTATCCACTGACCACTACCAGGTAGACTGTGTTACACAAACTCATAGATGTCAATAATATTGCATCTCTTATTATGACAGACGAGTTTACATGAAATCGCAATAGGCATGTGAGTTTCCATGTTTATCTATAAGCTATGGGTCATGAAACCAGGATGAAAGGAAAATGCTGTGCCTTGCATAGCCTGATAAAGTTTGGCCTGGAAGCTCAAAGAGGACAGCAGGATTTAATTGATATGAATTGATATGGCATACTTAGTATGTCATGTTTTCTACAGGAAAAGCAAAGATAAGACACGTTAGTTGTGTTTGTTACACAGACTGATTTCTGTCTAAGGCCAGTATCAGTAAAGTCTAGGAACAGCTGCAGAGCCTGAAAGCATGAATTAGCAGAGAAATCAGACATACAGAACTGATGGTTTGAATTTGAATATATTGAACACAAAATTATAAACATGAAATTACAGAACTTGCCTAGCTAAGCCAGCTTCCTGTTGTGCACAGTCATACAATAAAAGCCCCCCCGCCCTTCCCCTCAAAAACCCAAAACAAAACAAAAATGAAATAATGGTGTCCCTTTTGGAGGGTTGCTCACAAAAAGTAAGGGGGTTAGTTCAATGTCCAGTGTGCACTGCTCCTTCACGGAAGTGTTAAAATAGTTTTTTACTTGGTTTGCGTTATATTTGCACTTTCACTCTGTTGACCTTAGATTTGCACTCTTGTACTCTGTTCACTTTAGATTTGTACACAACAATGTTTGTGATTTTGGGCTTTAAATAAATAAATTTGATTTTGAAAATCTGATTTAGTCAAATTCCTTATGTCTGACAGCCCAATTTTAGATACTGGATGAATTACAGTGTGATTACTTTTGTGGGGCATTTAATAATATGTGTTCACAAAATACTTTTGTTGCGCACTTGAATGAAGACTCTGCATGTGTTTGTTATTTGTTATTTCCTCTAGTGGCAAGAGGGGACAACAACTCTTAACAGCCTATGTACCATGCCTAAGTGCCAGAAACAGGGGCATGTGACTCTATTGTTCATCACCACACAAACAACATAAAATGCATATTTTAGTACCCAGGACATTATAACATTTACTCTGTATTTGCCTATACCATAATCATATTGAAATAAAACACAAACAAAAAAAAACAGTGGTTAACAGTCAACCATTTGGACTGGACTGTGGCGTTGAAGAAAAAGGGTAAGAGCATAAAACTAGAGTGCTGCAGAGCGGACGTCTTCAGTCAAAGCAGACATGGGATCAGGCAGGATGATGTGCTGGACTCAGCTCTGGCTGGTGTCCTTTCTTGTCTTTTCTTCTCTGACTCCTCTGACTGATGGATCTCCATTGTAAGTAGACATTCCTCAACTTTTCACACTTCTTTAATTTTTCACACTGTCCACAAGAAGCAAATGATGTTAAGTGGAAAAGAGAGATATGAGAATAAAATGCATACATACTGCCTATATGCACATAAGTGTAACTGCACAGTGCACAGTGATTTTTGTAAGCACAAATATTAGAAAATGAAGTTGATAGAAGTGTATGGATGTCCAGCTCTGTCGTTATGACATTTGTACAACACAATAACATTACTCTTTATTATTATTACAATTTGTATTTTATATGATTATTCAGAATATACAGACCCCAATATAAATTGTTAATGACCTAATTCAAAGCCAATAAGACCAAGAAGAAGCTTACAGTAACATGCATTTCGGTAGATACTGCATCAAAGGAAATGTGACATTACTATTATTACTGTAACTGTAGGCATTCGGTAGAGCTGTAAATCTTTATGAGTAGAATAGAGGAACATACTTTCAGGGGATTCAGTAATAATGACCCATTCCTTTCACCTTTGACTTTATTTGTTTAAAGGGTAATTTCATTTTGGTATAAAGACTCATGATGATTGTATGTAAAGTTTTGAGATGGTCACAAAGCAATTAAGAAACTTATAATGGGAACAACAATAAGAGTGAGTGTTTCACACTGGGGAGCCGCAGTCCAGTTTTGTGTTACATAAATAAAAGTATTGTTGTTTTTCAAACAATTCCAGTAAATCGGCATAAATGTTGCTTTGAGTTTGCACAGTGATGTCTTACACCACACAGCAAACAGAGACCAGACCAATGATGAAATGTTTTATTGAATCAGTGCAGGACCTTGGCCAACATAATCAATAGATAACTCATTATATACCAAAGATAAAAAAACAACAAAAAATTTGTAAATATATTTGTCAGTGTTCCTCAGTTTGTCAGTGAGTATGTTCTTTTCAACTTGGGGTCCTTTCTGTATGACTACAGTCTATATTTCTTTCTCTTTTTCACTGCCTTGCAACAGGAAAGTGATGTCTGCCCCCAATGTGCTGCGGGTAGGAACAGCAGAAAACATTTTTGTTGAGTGTCAAGACTGCACAGGAGGAGACATCAGGGTGGAAATCAGAGTGATGAATTATCCCACCAAAACCAAAAGACTGACATTCACATCTGTGAACCTCACCAGTGACAAAATGTTCCAGGGCTTTGGAGAAATTAAGGTAATGTAAAAATAGTGAAATAGTCTACTGGCAAAATACATTATTCCAATTGGTATTCTAAAACCTGAATTTATTACCTAGTCTAGATAAGTTTGTATTACGACTACACACAAGCGAATAAACAGCAAAAATGTTAAATGTAGCCTCTATATATGAACATGATGCACTCTTTTGTGCTTCCAATGCTCTGTTTGTGTGTCCTCATTCTGCTTTCAGATTTCTCCTGTTGATTTCAGCCAGGATCCCAACACAAAGCAGTATGTGTACCTGCAAGCTGAGTTCCCTGATGCAGAGCTGGAAAAGGTTGTCTTAGTTAACTTCCAGTCTGGATACATCTATATCCAGACTGACAAGACCCTCTACATCCCCAACAGCAGAGGTGAGTTCAGGTCAACGTAACTGCTGT
This sequence comes from Amniataba percoides, assembly GCA_037176925.1. Lineage (NCBI taxonomy): Eukaryota > Metazoa > Chordata > Actinopteri > Centrarchiformes > Terapontidae > Amniataba > Amniataba percoides. Next base: position 7,841,773 of record JBAJHX010000051.1, read on the forward strand.
GAAAAATTACACCTAATAAAGTATATCAAGTGCTCCCTTGAACAGTGCTCAAAATATTCTGGAAAAAAAGACCACATGTGCAAAAAGAAAAATAGATACCGAACTAAAATAGATAATAATATAGTAATAAAATAAAATACAGATGTACATTATAAATAATACAAGTGAATTAAATATATAGCTATGGATAATATGCAATCGAATATGGAAATACTTTGTGGAATTTAACAGTCTTAAAAGGCCATCTCATCGTCACCGGTGATCAGGCCGATGACAGTCATGTCATCAGCAGCATGAGCTCTGAGTGGCCACACAGTCATGTGTGAACAGGAAGTACAGCTGAGGGCTGAGCTCACAGCCCTGGGGGGCGCTGGTGTTCAGAGTCAGGGTGGAGGATGTTGTGCTGCCCATCTACACAGTATGGGGTCTGCCCAACAGGTAGTTCAGGATCCAGAGAGGGTGCTGCTGAGCCCGAGATTTCTGACAAGCTTGGAGGGCACGATGGTGTTGAACACTGAACTGTAGTTAATGAAGAGCATCCTCATGTGTGACCCTTTGGTCACCCAGGTGGGAGAGGGCAGTGTGAAGGATCTTCATTTGACCTACTGGGCCTGTAGGCAAACTGAAATGGATCCAGTGAGTCCAGGAGGGAGGAGGTGATGAATGAATGATTTGTCTAACTGCTTAAAGCACTTGTGGAGTTGAGTGATATTGGGCAGTAGTCATTTGGAGAGAGCATTTGGTGTTTGTGGGGGACAGGGGGGAGTTGCACTCAAACTGTCAATAAAAGGTGTTCATTTCATCTGGGAAAGATGCAGACAGGAACCCAGCACTGCTGATCTTCCTTTTGTAGTCTGTGATGGTTTTAAATCTAGCTCACATGCTCCTGATGTTGGGGCCTTGGTACTGAGACTCAGCTGTGTTCTATTTTAGTTAAGATGGTGGAATCAACACTAACCAAAGCAACCAGGATATTCATTATTTAATTCAATTAAAAATAACTTCAAATTGACTTTTTTAAACCACTGTTAAAATGGTTGTTTGGTTGTTTTATTTCCATTGTGAATGAAAATCCAGTAAGATATTTTATATAAGTCCTTGTGTTGATTTAACAAAGAAAGTAATGTCTTTCTATCAGTTCATTACAGGATGTTTGCAGTGACACCCCACATGGAGCCTGTGGAGAGGGATAATGAAACGGATGCTTCTATTGCCATTGATATTGTGGTATTTGTCTGTGGTATTTTATCTAAGAAAATACAAAAAATATATAAACAAATGTACAAGCAGGTGCAGGCAAGTAAACATGCAGGTACAAGGTATATTCACAGGAACACTTGAAAAGACTGAGGAAACATTAATTGAACCTTGCTGAGGGTTCAGACAATCTCCACAAGCATCACTCCCAACAGTCACCCCCAACAAGAAATGGAATAGCTGAATGTCAATCAAAAGATTCACAGATGGTAGAGAAAAGAAAATCAGTTGTATGACTTTTTAATTTTTCCTTTCTTTAGACCCCTGAAGGCATAATTTTCTCACTTGATCCAGTCTCTTTAAAATCAGGGATGCATTCTGGAGAATACAGACTTGCTGAAATTGTCAGGTGAGTACTTTATTTCAATTTGGCACACTAGATATAAGCTGTACTTTGTATCAACTTAGGCAGAAAAAAAAAAAAAAAGACTACCGTATTTTCCGGACTAAGAGCGGCTACTTTTTTCCTACACTTTGAGCCATGCAGCTTATTCAAAGATGCGTCTTTTCTGTGGATTTTACTTCACCCGCCAGGGGGCATTTTTGCAAGAAGTGCAAAAACGAGACAAGTGGTAAGTCAAAGTGCAGAGAAGAAAGCGCTCATTTTCATTTAGCAAAAGCCCATGCAAGCAACAGGCATGACGGAGAAATTATTTTCAAACCCTCACACTAAACTGTCATCTTTACCTCCTCATCATGGAAAGCACACAGAGAAGTTCATATGATGCTGCTTTTAAGTTGAAGGCTATCGAGCTGGCTGTACAGGAAGGGAACAGAGCTGCTGCACGTAAACTTGGCGTGAATGAAGCCATGAACTGCTGTGTTACAGGCACTGTTCGGAAATTACCGTTATCAGTTTGTGAGCAAGGCTAAGTAATAGTTGTGATGCAATTTATATAACAGGATAAATTAAATCAGATATTAACAATATGTAAATGTTACAAAAGCGAGAGAAGAAGCCGTGCTAAATCCAAGAAACAATCAAGTGACGGGAAGGCTAAACCAGTCATTTATTTCTACAATTAAAACCAGATAAAAACAACAGGTCCAAAATATGCCTAACAATGGTGATCAACAAGCTAAAAGGCTAAAGGCTAAAAACCCGAAGCGGACTTAAGAGGGGGCCAAGAGAGTCTTAGCTGAGAAGGGGGAAAGGAAGAGGGGGGCAGCAGCAGCAGGTCCGCCGGCTGGATCGTCTCGGCCCGGCCCGCGTCAATCGGTCGCTGATCGCTGAGCCTTCCGGACCACCGCTCGCGTCCTCCGCCTGACTCAGATACGCGCACTGTGAAGTCCTCTCTCTTTCTCAACGGTGCTGCTGTTCGCCATTCCACGGTGCGTCTCGGACCGCGTGTCTGTTGCGATGTTGCTCCCGTCCAGCCGTCTCCTGCCGACTCTTCCCCTTCTGCTCCCTCGCTTTCCTTGTGCTCAGTCTATTTAATCAGGTGTGTAATCATGCTCCACAGGTGTTACAAATCACAGCCATTAGATGTCACAGTTCCGGGTGTCTTTCAAATTAAAAGTCCCACACAGCTAACAGCTAACACTCAAAACACTGCACTCTAAAACACTGCACACTAAAACACTGCACTCTAAAACACTGCACTCTAAAACACTGCACACTAAACTTAATAAAAATCCTTTATCACCCGTGTGACAAGTTCAGTTAAATAAACAAATAAGAAATCTTTCTGTGTACCGGTAAATCTAACTATCTATCCAATATATATTTCATTTCACAACCTAGATATCAGCAGCTCATCGCCTGGTGCGGCTTATATATGTATATTTACATTTTTTTTTAAAAATGTAGTGGATGCGGCTTATATTGAGATGTGTTTATAGTCCGGAAAATACGGTATGTTAATATTAGATAGTAACCAGACAGTTTTTAAACATTTATTAGATACAACAGGCCAAAATTATGATTTATACAAACAAACATTTTAGGCGCTGCTCGCTTATGTCCTCATGTTTTAGCCACTTGTCTCACCTCAATGTTTTACATGAGCATTCTCACATAACTTTTACGCAAATTTAGTAAAACTGTCACTAAATCCTGACAGAATAACAGATAATCTGTTAGGAAAGCCTGACTCCTCTGGCTCCAACTGCTCCCTTCAAGGCCACTTGACGAGAATTCACCACATCCAGGTCAAAACATTCAATTAGAATTGAGAATCTCATGACGCCTTAATCCCTGCTCCATTGCATATGCTCTAAATTCAAGCAGCCGTAATGAGACACTAATGCTGACTGCAACTATATCTCAGAAGTTGATCTATTTTACTTAAAATTCCCAAAGAAACCAAGTGTAAGTAGTGTCTGTAGTGTCACGTATGCTCACGAGTGTGTGTGTATTATTGGACCAAGTGTAAGTAGTATCTGTATAAGACATGTGCTTGTGTGTGTGTGTGTCTATGTGTGTGTGTGTAGTATTGGACTGTGGAAAATTGTGGCGAAGTTCCACAGCAAACCACAGCTGAACTACTCTGCCGAGTTTGAGGTCAAAGAATACGGTGAGTCAGAGAAGCACTCCTTTTTGAGATTGTTAATGTTTTAATCTGCTCATACAAACATATACTGCTTGTGTATTTTACCTGATTGGACACACAAGAAAAGATGCATTTGATTTTTCAGTACTGCCCAGTTTTGAGGTTAAACTGACAGTGGAGAGCCGCTTCTTTTATGTGGACAGTCAACATCTCACCATAGCCATCAAAGCTACGTATGTGAACATTTTTGTTTTGTGGATTTAGAGACCTGGGGGGTATTCCACGAGGCTGGATTAAGGGAAATCCTGGCTTATTTCGATAAATTTGGCTCATTTAAGAGAGAGTTCGGTTCCATCATTGTGGCTTATCTGAATGTTCACATGGTAATTTATGCAGCAGAACTGTCAGGGTTAGCTTAGCTTTGCGTCAAAGAATGTCCGACGGGCAGAAACAGAGTCCTGAAACAAAGTTCTGCCTGGTAGATTTCCACGCTCACACTGTGCATGTCTTGTAAAAAGAAATGAAAAACTCGTGAAAATCACATCTCCACACTTTTATCTGTCAATGAAACCTCAGTCATATAGCACACTTCACACATCAACTGCAACAAGGTACTGAAAATCTAATTAAATGAAGAAGGACGTGGTTGAATAAAAAAAAATACAATAAAAAAAATATATAATTCAATATATAATGAATTGAAAATATCGTGCCTCTACTTTCATGGCTTCACTCTATCACAGATTTTATACGCAAACATATATATTGTGTATTTTTCACTGGTTTGTGTATTTCTGCGGGCGAATCTTCCCTCATATCTCAGAGAATATAAAGGGTTTATTCTGTCTAACTGTGTGGGACTGTGCAAACATGCTGACCTGAGTGTACAGAGGGAGAATTCACTGACCTGTTTTTGTAATGTAATGTCTCCTCCTTTTCTCTCCTCCTTTTCTTATTATATTATTTCATTCTTATTCTTATTTTATTCTATGTCTTGCTTTTCTTACACTATCCAGCATCCTGCACAATATGTGCAAAGCTGTTCCTTATGAGCACATTGTTATTAGTTTTCCTTTTTACTTTAATTATTCAGATTTAGATTCCTTTATTAGTCTTACAACGGGGAAATTTACAGCGCAACAGCAGAAAAACAGTGTAAAATAGACAGTAAGAAAAGCAAGGCATAGAATGAAATAAGAATAATAATAGAAATATAGACACAATAAAATTAAAATGAAATAAGAATAAAATAAAATAAGATAATAAGAAAAGGAGAAGGAGAGTAAAGGAGGAGACATTACATTACAAAAACAGGTCAGTGAAATCTCCTTCTGTACACTGAGGTCAGCGTATGTTCACACAGTCCCAAACACTTATTTTCTCTGAGATATGAGGTAAGATTCACCCGCAGAAATCCGCGAACCAATGAAAAATCTGCGATATATATTTAGATATGTTTGCATATAAAATCTGTGATAGAGGGAAGCCATGAAAGTAGAGGCGCGATATTTTCAATTCATTAATTATTAGGGGTGTAATGATACACAGAAGTCACGGTTCGGTACGTACCTCGGTTTTGGGGTCACGGTTCGATACGGGTTCGATACAACAGTCAGAAGCAATAAATCCTCAGTGCTTGCTTTATCCCCATTTGAACAGACAGTAGTGTTCAGTCACCATCAGTTACAGAACTGAAAAGCTTCTTGTGAAGTACAAAATAAATACAATAATACAAAATAAATAGAATAAGAAAAAATACAACTTTTTTTATTAAGAGACTATATTAAACTTTTAAAGGCTAACCCAACCTTTTCCAAAACAAATAAAACACATTAAATGTGCTTTAAGATTCAACAAACTTCAAAATCAAAATCTCTATTAGAGAAAATAAACAAGGAATCGAAAGAAAAGTCTTTCTCTGCCAAACTCCTGTAACTGGCACATCTGGGTGATGTCATCTGATGTGTGTTAGCATGTTGGTCGTATTTCCACTCATGTACCATACAGCTGCCTCACAACGCCGGCACACCGTCGTGGTCCTCTCTACAACTCGCTGTCCTTTACTGTCATACTTCACGGGAAACCCGAAACTTTCCCACACTATAGATTTGAAACAGGCAGGGGGGTCATCGAGCTCTTGTGCGCTGTCTGAACTTGCCATTCTTGCTTTGGATTAGTGTGTGCGCACTATCGTCTCTTCCTCTGTTTTTCCTGTTTTGACACTAATTATAACGCCCCCTATAGCGCCCCCTTCTTGGTGCCCATGACTGACTGTATTCGGCGTTGAAGTAAATGAACCGAACCGTGACACATGTATTGTGACGGTTCGGGATGAATACATGTACCGTTACACCAATATTATTTATAGAATTATATATATGGGTCATTCTACTGAATTCATGCAAAGTGCAGAGTTGGAAACACATTTTCAAAGGTTGTTTTTTTCCAAAAACCTTGTCCATACATATATTGTACCATATTTCCACGGTACACATCTAGTAAAGGCGCAGTCAAATTTCCTATTTTAATATCTGCCTGCCCTTGAAATGTTTTTCCACTCCTGAAATGTGTCATTACCGTAACACACCTACAGACTGCAATAAAAACCATTATTTTAATCTGTTAATATTGTGTGTCCATACACCCTCTAAAGAATAATTTTAGTAATTTATTATGAAGGGTTTTATAACTAAATCAGTTAAAATGATTTTTTAAACAAATTTCAAAGTTTATTTTCTAAGACTCATCAAAATTTAAATGCAATCTTTTTTGTAAAATGAATTGCACTGATCATAGAGATCTCAGAGTTAATTAGTTATTAGATTGAATGTACATTTCACCAATAGTTATCATAAAATGTTATTTAATTACTCAGTTCTTATTTTATTTTACAAAACACTCAGTGTTAGTAACTGCACTGTTTTGGTCGTGATCACAGAATTTTGTTTGCAAGGTTGTATTATATCTCCTCAACCTTATTGCTTAATATTAACTCATAACCTGCCTTATAATGTGAATTTTACAAACACAAATGTTTATAATCAATAAAATGAGGTAATTTACTATTGAAGAGACATTTAATTTACATTACTTCAACATAGCACTTTATTTTCTTTATTAGTCTCACTAGAAGTGTGTGGAAGGTAAAGAGGCGTTGGAGAAGACATGGCAGAGGGTGTGGGAGGTGGCGTAGAAGCCGTTCAATCTCTCCATTTCTCTGACTTTTCACCAATACCCTGTGATGTTGCTGTCTTTTTTGCCATGATTTTCTGACCTTCCTTTGCTCCCTGTCTGACAAATCACTGATAGATTTGACCTTTCCTTCTTCCTTTTGTTTCTTCTTTACTTCTCTTTCCTTCTTTAAATACTATTCATACTTCTCTGGGTCCTCAATCTTTTTCTGTATTCTCTCATCTTCTTTGCTCCACTCTTTTTATGTTCTTTTGGCATTGCTGCTTGCTTTCTCCCAATGTCAATGTCAAATATAAATCAGCATTATCTTCATGTTTTATCATATCATACAATATTTAGCACCCTGAGATTCACAGTTGAGGCCCTTCTGAGTGGAGTTCTCCCTATGTCTGTGTGGTTCTCTCTGGGTACTCCGGCTTCCTCCCACAATCGAAAGATATGCAGGTTAATTGGCAAATCTAAATTGTCCATAGGGTGTGAATGTGAGCATGAATGGTTGTATGCCTTCAATGTGGCCCTGCGACTGACTTGGGACCAGCCCAGATTGTACCCTGCCTCTCGCCCTAAGATAGCCCCTTGACCCTGAATGCAGGATAAAGTGGATTAGAAAATGGATGGATGGATTGTGACATTTTTAGCTAATTCCTTGCATAACTCAAACATGATAACAAGTAAATGGCTATCAACAGATGTTTGAACAGTTGTACACTTAACAAAACATAATATTTTGCTTTGAGCCTCCAAAACTGTAGGTGCTTGCAGATAATATGTGTATGGTTGAGGCGGTTATTACTGTAACATGCTGATTTTCAAACTTTGGAACACATTTACTCAAAAATGATGAGAGGTAATCACTAACCATGCTGCCATGAGCGATAGGGATGCTGTGACATAAAAGTGTGGGACAGCATTTTTTTAAGCATGTTTTGTAATTCAAAATCAAAATTAATCTAAATATTTTACATTCTGTTTAAAATAACATAAATTTTAAAATACACCATTGGAAAAAATGACAAAATTCTTTCAAGTATTATTTTCATGGATTGAAATTTAGGGCTTAGAGATTGGGACAACTACTTCCCAATAGAAAGTACCTAGGAAGGTAAATAAATGATGATTTTGTATATATTTAGCTTAATTATTTTTTAGCTACAGTCTTGTGTTTAACTACATCATAACATAATCTTAGTAAATATTGAAGGTCTGAACTCTTAATTGTTTTGTTAAATTGTTTTTTTATTGTGGGACAGGATTTTGCATGAATTTATTAGAATGGCCTATATATATACACACATACATATATATATATATACATACATACATACATATATATATATATATATATATATATATATATATACGTATAAATATATGTATAATTTTTTTTAAACAACCATGTCCTTTTTTATTTACCGTATTTTCCGCACTATAAGGTGCACTGCAATCTAGCTTTGTGGAATACCCCCCAGATTTGCATGGTAGATTTCTATGTGGTGCCAACTGTAAAATCGTGAATCCTAAGATTAACGGCAACATTTCACCACATATAGCTCCAAGCATTTTAAAAAGTGGTATGATTTTTTAACCAGTTTGGAGTTAAATTTGGCAAAATTTTAGCTTGTGCAATTTTACAGTCAGCACTGCACAGATTTCTCTCTGTTTAGATGTCGAGGTATTTTGTTTTCTTGTGGTTACATTTTAACAATAATAATTTTCTACTCTGTTTTGCCTTGTTGTGAAACAATAAAACAATTTACTTGAATTTTAGGTATCTGTTTGGTCAAGATGTGGATGGGACAGCCTATGGGATATTTGGGGTTTTGCATGAGGGTAAAAAAAAGAGCTTTCCCAGCTCTTTTCAGAGAGTGCTGGTTAGTACATACTCAAACATTTTGTTTTTTTGCTATCTGTCTATCAGCCAGTTGATAAGCCATTCCATCTTGTTTTTCCATCTTATTCTGTGTCAACTGGTTAAATGTTTTAGTCAAACTAATAAATTACATGCTGATGAATTAATCAAAAGATCTCAGCTGAAAGCCATTACAGTATTTTGACACTTGAGGTAAGGATGGAATAGATGGATAAAAATGGCCCATTGGGCATCAAGAAGTTTTTTTTATTTCCAAATCATTTTTGTTGACAATAAGCCACAAACATCACTTTTCACAGTATTTCACAAACTATTTATAGCTATGCACTGACGAGTTGGTGTGAGACACGGTGTTACAGGACTGCTTCATAAATTCACTCCAGTGTCGTCTGTGGCACCCTGACTGATCTCTTGTTGCTAAGAAATTAAGAGAGCTGGTCAGAGCCCCACAACCGCTCCAGCTACAGGCTTGAAATTAAGGCACACTCTGTCTGTCCTTCAATTATTGCAACATTTATCCACCCGATCAACTTTGCACATGGTAGTTGTATTGCTGAGTACCAAAGAAAGTGCAATGTTGCCCTCCATCGGGGGGGCTGGGCACCTAGGTGCTCGGGCCCATTCAATGCTGCTTACAGCTTTAAATGACACGTTATTTTTTCTATAATCAGTTCATCTACATAAACTGTAAATATGCAAGTAAATTTACGTTCAAACTGTTCACTTACTGTATTTCAAGATGTATTTTTAAATTGTCACATCAGATTGGAGGTGGTGTTGGAGTTGTCAAGCTGAAGAAAGAACATATAACACAGACCTTTCAAAACATCCACAACCTGTTGGGGTGTTCTATGTTTGTAGCTGTTGGTGTTCTGACGGAGAGCGGTAAGAAAGAAAGAAGGGTGCGTGTGTGTGTGTGTGTGTGTGTTAAACTGCAAAAAATGCTCTTAATTGTAGTATTATATCTCAATATGTAATGAATACAACTTAACACATACTTTCTTGCAGTGATGTGTATTGGACTGTGTTATTTGTTATATTTAGGACACCAATGGATTGCAATGAAGCTTTTTTAACCCTCAATTTACTCCCCTCTTAAATCATAAAGGACAAAAATGTCCACTTCCAAATAACTGCTATAAAGACATTACAGATTTTCTTTCTACATGAATCTCTTAAACAACTTCAGCCCTTCTTAAAACTACCAAACATTCAATCATTTTGAGGATTTTAAGCTGTTAAATAACAGGTTGATTAGGTTGGTGTTGTGGGGGGGGGGGGGGGGGGGGGGGGGGGGGGGGGGGGGGGGGGGGGGGGGGGGGGGGGGGGGGGGGGGGG